>PVJD01010476.1:0-53373 GCA_004026545.1 Mormoops blainvillei | reverse complement strand
TTGTAATGTGGACAGCTTCTGGAATATGGTAGTTCATAATGTTATACATACAGATAGAACAATTTAATATTTTAAAAACACTGCTATACATAGTATTTTTAAATCTCATAACTGTGACATATACAGATCAACTATTAATTATAATTTCCAGTTTCTTATAATAAAATACATTGAATCTAAGAGTTTATTACCTGTACAAAACCCAATTAGAAGTTAAGAGACCAGCTTAGAAACATTTTTCTTTTAAAAAATTTTTTTAATTGTTCAGGCATAGTTTTTTCCCTTTTCCCTCCACCACTCCCACAACCCCTCACCGTCAACCCTACCACCCCTTGACTTTGTCCATGAGTCCCCCATACATGTTCCTTGACCACCCTTCCCCTGTTTCTCCCTGTCTTCCCCTCCCACCTCTCCTCTGTTTACTGTCAGTTTGTACTTCACTTCAATGTATATGGTTACACTTAACTTACTTGTTTGTTCTATTGATTACTCTCCACTTATAAGTGAAATTATATGGTATTTGTCTTTTGCTGCCTGGTTTATTTCACTTAGCATAAGGCTCTCCAGGTCCATCCATGCTGTTGCAAAAAGTAGGAGCTCCTCTTTCTTTCTGCTGCATAGTATTCCATTGTGTAAATGTACCACAGTTTTTTGATCCACTCATTTACTCATGGGCACATAGGTTGCTTCCAACACTTGGTTATTGTAAATTGTGCTGCTATGAACATTGGGGTGCATAGGTTCTTTTGAATTGTTTTTTTCCAGATTTTTAGGGTATAATCTCAGTAGTGGAATTGCTGGATCAAAAGGCAGTTACATTTTTAGTTTTCTGAGGCATTCCATACTGTTTTCCACAGTGGCTGCACCAGTCTGCATTCCCACCAACAGTGCACTAGGGTTCTCTTTTCTCCACATCCTTGCCAGCACTTGTTTGTTGATTTGTTTATGGTGGCCATTCTGGCTTGTGTGAAGTGATATCTCATTGTGGCTTTAATGTGCATCTCTCTGATGGCTACCGATGCTGAGCAACCTTTCATGTGTCTCTGGGCCCTGTGTATGGCCTCCTTTGAGAAGTGTCTGTTCAGGTCCTTTGCCCATTTCTTAATTGGGTTGTTTGTCTTCATAGAGTGGAGTCATGTAAGTTCTTTATATATTTTGGAAACCAAACCCTTGTCTGATGTATCATTGGCCAAAGTCTTTTCCCATATGGTTGGTTCCCTTTTCACTTTGCTGATGTTTTCTTTAGCCATGCAGAAGCTTTTTAATTTGATGAAGTCCCATTTCTTTATCCTTTCCTTTATGTCTCTTGCTCTAGGGGACATATCGGTGAAAATATTGCTGCATGGAATATCTGAGATTTTTCGTACCTATGCTCTCCTCTATGACTTTTATACTTTCGCAACTTATATTTAAATCTTTTATCTGCCTTGAGTATATTTTTGTGTACAATGTAAGTTGGTGGTCGAGTTTTGTTTTTGTTTTTTTTTTTGCACGTAGCTGTCTGGATGTTCCAACACCATTTGTTGAAGAGGTTATTTTTACTCCATTTTCTGCTTTACCTCCTTTGTTGAATATTAATTGACCATATAAACATGGGTTTATTTCTGGGTTCTCTGTTCTGTTCCATTGATCTATATGTCTATTTTTATGCCAGTACCAGGCTGTTTTGATTACAGTATCCTTGAAGTATAGCTTGGTATCGGGAATTGTGATCCTTCCAACTTTATCCTTCTTTCTCAGAATTGCTTACTCTATTCGGAGTCGTTTCTGTTTCCATATACATTTTTGAATTGTTTGTTCTATAGCTGTGAAATATGTCACTGGTATTTTAATAGACATTGCATTGAATCTATAAATGCTTTGGGTAGTATGGACATTTTGATGATGTTAATTCTTCTGATCCATGAACACGGTATATGCTTCCATTTATTTGCATCTTCCTTAATTTCTTTCTTCAGTGGTCTGTAGTTTTCTGAGTATAGGTCTTTTAAGTCTTTGGTAAGGTTTAGTCCCAGGTCTTTCATTGTTTTGTTGTTGTTGCTATATGAATGGAATTTTTTTTCAGATTTCTGATTCTGACATTTCAATGTTGGTATACAAAAATGCCTTCAATTTCTGAATGTTGACTATGTATCCTGCAGTTTTGCCAAATTCACTTATTAAGTTGAGTAGTTTTTGGTGGAGTCTATGGGATTTTCTATGTATACAATCATATCTTCTGCAAACTCTGACAGTTTTACTTCCTCCTTTCCTATTTGGGTGCCTTTTATTTATTTTTCTTGCTTGATCACTGTGGCTAGCACCTCCAATTCTATGTTGAATAGAAGTGGTGAAAGTGGACACCCTTGGCTTGTACCGATCTTAGTGGGAAAGCTTTTAGTTTTTGCCTGTTCAGTATAATGTTGGATCTTGGTTTCTCATATATAGCCTTTATCATGTTAAGGTATGTCCCCTTTATTCCCACTTTGCTGAATGTTATTATCATAAATGGGTGCTGTACCTTATCAAATGCATTTTCCACATCTATTGATATGATCATGTGATTCTTGTATTTCCCTTTGTTAATGAGATGTATTATGTTTAATGATTTGTGAATATTGTACTATCCTTGCATTCCTGGGATGAATCCCACTTGCTTATGATGGATCACCTTTTTAATGTATTGCTGGATGTGGTTTGCCAATATTTTGGTAAGGATTTTAGCGTCTATGTTCATCAGTGATATTGGCTTATAATTTTCTTTCTTTGTTATGTCTTTATCTGTTTTTGGGAATAGGATGATGATGGCCTCATAAAAAGAGTTTGGGAATTTTCCCTCTTCTTGGATTTTTTGGAATAGTTGAGGAGGACAGGGGTTAGCTCTTCCTGAAATATTTTGTAAACTTCTCCTGAGAAACCATCTTTCCAGGGCTTTTGAGTGCCGGGAGTTTTTGTTTGTTTGTTTGTTTGTTTTTTGTTTGTTTGTTTGTTTGTTTTTAAATTACTGCTTCAATTCTACCAGTTGTTATCAAGTCTGTTCAGGCTTTCTGCTTCTTCTTCATTCAATTTTGGAAGATTATGTTTTTCAATAAATTTATCTACTTCACCAGGTTTTCAAATTTCTTGACATATAGTTGTTTGTAGTACTTTCTTGCAGTCATTTGTATTTCTGTGGTATGAATTTTAATTTCTCCTCTTTCATTTCTGATTTCCTTTATTTGCATCCTCTCCCCTTTTTTTATGAGTCTGTGTAAAGGCCTGTCAATTTCATTTATCTTTTCAATGAAACAGCTCCTGGATTTATTGATCCTTTGAATTGTTCTTTTAGTCTCTATGTCATTCCATTCTGCTCTGATCTTGATTATTTCCTTCCTTCTGCTCACTCTGGGCTTTGCTTGTTATTGTTTCTCCAGTTCTTGTGGATATAGGGTTAGGTTGTTTATTTGAAATATTTCTATCTTTTTCAGGTGGGCCTGTATTGCTATGAACCTCCCTCCCAGGATTGCCTTCGCTGTGTCCCATAAGGTTTGGACTGTTGTATGTTCATTTTCATTTGTTTCCAGAAACATTTTGATTTCTTCTTTGATTTCATTGTTGACCCATTGATTGGCCAATAGAGTGCTGTTCAGTCTCCATGAGTTTGAATGTTTTTGAATTTTTTCCTTGAGGTTGGTTCCTAGTTTTAACTGCACAGTGGATTCTCTCTCACTCTTTTTCTTCATCTTCTTAAAGCAATCCCTTTAGCATATCTTGCAATGCTGATTTGATAGAGGTGTATTCTTTTAACCTTCTTTTGTTTGAGAAACTCCTTATTTTACCTTCCATTTTAATTGAGAGCCTTGCTGAGTAGAGTGGTTTTGGTTGCAGGCCTTTGCTTTTCATTACTCAGAATGTTTCTTGACATTCCCTTCTGGCTTGTCTTGTTTATGTGGAGAAGTCTGCTGCTAGTGTTATTGGGGTTCCCTTTTATGTTACTTGCTGTTGCTCCCTTGCTGCCTTTAAGATTCTCTCTTTGTCCTTGGTATCTGCCATTTTCATTATGATGTGTCTTCGAGTGGGTCTCTTTGGGTTCCTTTCGAATGGGACCCTCTGTGCTTCCTGGACTTGTGTGACTTTTTCTCTCCTCAAATTGGGGAAGTTTTTCATCATTATTTTTTGAAACAGGTTTTCTATCCCTTGCTCCTCTTCCTCTCCTTCTGTTATTCCTATTATATGGATATTACCATGTTTCATGTTGTCCTGCATTTCCCTTAACAACTCTTCATTCTTTTGGAGCCTTTTTTTCATTTTCTTGCTCTTTCTGGGAATATTTTTCTACCACGTCACCCAGCTCAGTGATTCAATCCATGGCTTTATCTAGCCTGCTTTTGATTCCTTCTACTGTGTTCTTCAATTCAGAAATTGTGTTCTTCATTTCCTCTTGGTTCTTGTTGATAGTTTCTATGTCCTTTTTCATGCTGATATAGTTTGCAGTAGTTCCCCTGTAGTTTTCTGTAATTCTCACAGAACTCACTGAGTTCATTTATCTTCCTTATAACCATGGTTTTGAACTCAAGATCTGATAGTTTACTTGCCTCTATTTCATTTAGTAGTCTTTCTGAGGATTCCTCCTTTCCTGTTGGTTGCGGTTTGTTTCTTTGTCTTCCAATTATTTGCTTGATTCAGCAAAACCTCAAAGCCCAGGAACCAAACCCATGTCCACAGAAATAACTGCCCCCTACAATCCCACTATCAACAGCAATAAAGCTGTAAAGAGAATAAGACTATTATAAGAAAGGAGAGAGATAAATTATAGTATAAAATGTAGTAACCATCTAATGCACCAACTTGATGGAGAAGAAATGAATGTTAAAAAGTATGTAGTAAGAAAATCTTGCAAATCATTGTGAAGAGCACAGTGGATTTTGTCTCAGTAGCCTCTAGTATTTATCGCCGTTTTTTCTTTCTGGATTCACCTCTAGTGAAGTCACATGTTGACCCCATCAAACCTTAGGTTGCCTGTTTGAGTCTTCCTGGGATCGATTGTCTGCGGCTGTCTCCTTCGGTTGTTAATCTAGTCACTCTGCACTCAGCAGTCAGGCTTGCGCACCATAGGGCAGGGCAGAATCCCTCCAGGGGTCGGGGCTAATGTTTCCCCTCAGGCTGCTTTTGGTTGGAGGGGAGTGGTCTATGTGAGCTCAATGGCTGCTGCCTTTTGGGTGATGATTCAGCACCTGGATCCCTGAGGGGATCTTTCCCCTTAACTTTCAGTTCTCTCCCCAATGTCTCCATCCCCAGTCTCTCCTCAAGTGTCTCTTGTCCACTCTGCCCCGCCTCCTTTGCAGGGATCTACTGTCTGCAGCTGCCACTCTGCACTCAGCAGTCAGGCTTAAGCACCACAGGGCCAGAGCAGAGTCCCTCCTGGGGGCGGGGCTATTGTTTACACTCAGGCTGCCTCAGCTCAGGGGCAGAGTCTGCCTGAGCAAGATGGCTGCTGCCGTGTGGGAGATGACTCAGCACCAGGATCCCAGAGGCCACTCTCTCAGTTCTCTCCCCAAATCCTCCATCCCCAGTCTCTCCTCAGGTGTTTCAAGCCCACTCTGCCCCCACCTTTGCCGGAGCCCAGGGTAAGTGTCTGCAAATGAAAATTTATGTGTTGGCCCTTTAACCGGTTCTTTCAGTCTCCAACCGCCCATCTCTGGCAGAGGAAGATGATGCTGCTTTTCGCTGCTGGCTGTTATCTGTGCACTTTTAGGGCTCTGGTACTGTAGGCTGAGGATCCCTGCTTATGGTTTAGACCCCACTCTTCTCAGGGGGATCCAACTGGCTGCTTAAATATCCTTCTGGCGCTGCCACCTGCGGGTGCCCAGCTGGCCTTCTCGCGTCTCCACCATGCACCTTACCAGTCAGGTTGTGCTGAACTGATTCTTCTGTGTGTCTGAGGGTATACAGCTTCTCTCTCACTGTTGTTCGGTTGTTTTCTCCCAGTTGATTTCTCCACAATTTAGTTGTAATTCCAGATTGGTCCTGGGAGGAGGTCAGTGTAACTTCCATGCACTCCTCCGCCATTGTGATCCTCTCCCCTATTAAATTAAGTCTCTCTGGGGATAGCTGCCTCTTTGGCCCCAGTTGCCCTGCTTTGATCAATCTTTGGGGCACCCTCATTTGGAGCAATTCATGCCCCTCCTCCTCCTTCTTCTCTGTCCTGGCTGGCAGCGACTGCAGTGCACCAGAGATTCTTGCACAGCGGCTGAGAGCCTTTTTTTGAGTGAATTCCCCTGTTTACAGGGGAACTTTCCTAACAATCACCATGATTTTCACTCAGCCCAACTCTGACCAGTCCCGGGACTATCTGGGCCACAGTCAGTCACAGTCCCTCTCTTCTTCCATCTCCCAGTGTCACCTGGCTCCCCAATTTCTCTAGTATTGTCCCAGCTGGAGACCACTGTCTCAGCTGCAGTGCACCACCTCCTCTGTGTCTCCCACTGCCCAGTGACCAGGTCTCTACTGGTGCAGGTCTGTGGCTCCCCTGCTCTGGCAGAGGAGGGAGCTGGCAAGTTACAGTCACTGAGCCCGCTGTCCTCCAAAGCTCCTGAGGTAGCCACGGTCCCTGGCACAGGACCCAGGGACCTTTCCATTGGTCTACAAAACTTCCTTACCATCCATTTTCTGTCTTCCTGTGTAATCTTTGGCTTCCAAACTTCAAAGAAACTGGAATTTCGTGGGCTGATCACTGAGTTCTTCAGAGGTCGGCTAGGTGTCCCTGTTGGGTGCACAAGCAAGAGAGTTTAGCTCCTACCTACTTCGCCACCATCTTAGTGTATCAAAATATTTTTCATAGGAAAATAGTTACGGTTCTTTTCTAATACAAACAGACAAACCAGAGGTTCTCTCTTTTATGACTTATAGTTTGTGATGCATAAAAGTGACCTTGGATTGTCTTATATTTTTCTGATCAGAAAACAGGTTTATTTCCCATTGCACCCTCTGTATTGAGGTCTGTTTAAGTGCTTAGTACCACCCAAGTCTATTGAGATCCATGTTGGATAAATGAGTGAATTTTTCAATATATAAATTTGTTGACTCTAGATTTGTCGATGCAATACAAACTGTACAAAACTTGATAATAAAATCATCAGGGTATAATGCACTCTTGTTTTATTCTTTCTATTTGTCTTCTCTTTTAGAAAGGATGTTTTATTTTACTTTTTTAAATTTTCTTATTTTAAAAAAAAATTTATTGAATTCATTGGTGGGACGTTGGTTAACAAAAGTCCATAGGTTTCAGGTGTACAATCCTGTAATGCATCATCTGTATACTGTATTGTGTTCACCACTCCAAATCAAATCTCTTATCATTTATTCCCCATTTACCCTCATCTACCTTCCCTCACCTCCTTTCCTTCTGGTAATCACCAAATTATTGTCTGTGTCTAGCAGGATTTTTTTTTTTTGCTGAATCACTTCACCTTTTTCACCCAGCCCTGCAACCCTCTAACAGTTGTCAGTCTGTTCTCTGTATCTATGAGTCTGTTTCTATTTTGTTTATTTTGTTCATTAGATTCTATGTTAGTGAAATCATATGATAGTTGTCTGACTCTGACTGTATTATTTACCTTAGCATAATACTCTCAAGATCAATCCATGCTGTTACAAACAATAGGACTTCCTTCTTTTTTATAGCCAAGTAGCATACCATTGTGTAAATATACCAAAGCTTTTGTGTCCACTCATCTACTGATGTACATTTGGGCTGCTTCCAAATCTTGGCTACTATAAAGAATGCTATACTGAATACAGGGGTGCTTATATTTTTTTTAAATTAGTGTTTGGATTTCTTTTGGATATGTAATGGAACCTCAGTTCTTGAACTTAATTTGTTCCAGAAAACTATTCAAGAGGTGATTTGTATGAAAACCAAATCCCCTTTGAGGCCTGAGAGGCATGTGACTGGTCAAACAGGTATCGGCACGAAAGGGTTATTGCATAGAGAATTAAGAACCAAAGCTGTGTCAGACAACTGAGAAATTTTTTCCATGAAAAACTTGGTCTAGAACTGAATTGTTTGAGAACTGAGGTTTGACCGTATACCAAAAAGTGGAATCACCAGGTCATAAGGCAGTTCCATTTTTAGTTTTTTGAGAAACTTCCATACTGTTTTCCACAGTGGCTGCACCAGTCTGCATTCCCACCAACAGTGCACTAGGGTTCCGTTTTCTCCACATCCTTGCCAGCACTTATTGTTTGTTGATTTATTGATGATAGCCATTCTGACAGGTGTGAGGTGATATCTCATTGTGGTTTTAATTTTCATTTCTCTGATGATTAGTGGCATTGAGCACCTTTTCATATGCCTATTGGCCATCTGTGTGTCCTCTTCGGAGAAGTGTCTATTCAGGTCTTTTGCACATTTTGTTAATTGGCTTGTTGTTTTGGGGGGGTTGAATAGAATGTGTTCTTTATGTATTTCGAATATTAACCCCTTATCAGATATATCTTTGGCACATATGTTCTCCTATTCAGTGGGTTTTCCTTCCATTTTGTGGTGTTTTGTTGATGGTTTCCTTTGCTGTGCAAACGCCTTTTAGTTTGATGTAGTCTTGTTTGTTTATTGTTTCTTTTGTTCCCCTTGCCCAAGGTGGTATATCAGAAAAAATACTGTTACGAGTAGTGTCAGATATTTTACTGCCTAAGTTTTCATCTGGTTTTTTTTTATGGTTTTGAGTCTAACATTTGAATCTAACATTCATTTTGAGTTTATTCTTGTTTATGGTATAAGAAAGTGGTCTAATTTCAATTTTTGTATGAATCAGTCCAATTTCCCCAAGCACCATGTATTAATGAGACTGCCTTTAACTCATTGTATGTTCTTGCCTCCTTTGTCAGATGTTAATTAATCATCAAGCCTTGGGTTTATTTCTGGGCTCTCTGTTTCATTTCATTGATATATATGTCTGTGTTTATGATATAATGGACATTCCTGAGTCTGCTCAGACCTCTACATGCCCACCCAAGCAGCTGACTCCTTAGCAGGGTGCAAGCTTCACCAGGTAGGGCTATGGGGAGTTCAGGTGGTAGAGCTATTGCTTTCCTCCAGGCTGATGCCATATGGAGGGAGAGGGCTCCACCCTAGAAAGATTGCGTCTGCAATGTGGGAGAGTAGCTCTGCATGGGTATCCTGGTTGCTGTCCTTTCATCTCTCTCCCCAGAGACACAAACCCTAGTCTCTCCTCAAGCTACTCTAGTCTTCTCAGCCCTCTCTGTGCTGGAGCCCTGGGTGGATGGCTTACAATGAGATTTTTTGCATTGGCCCTTTAAGAGGGCACCTGTGTCTCTAGCAGATTCTCTTCTCTCTCTCCCTGGTGGACAGAATCACTGCTGATTTTTGCAGCCAGATATTATGTGGGTGCTTCTCGCACCTCTGGTATTCCGGGCTGAGGAGCTGAGCATGGGGTTGAGACCCCATTCTTCTCAGGGGGAACCTATGCAGTTGAGCTAGCCTTCTGAAATCTCAGTTGCTACCTGTGGGAACAGGGTCAGCCTAATTCGCATCTCTGACCTTCCTACTAGATGTGGCCTCTTGGATTGTCTTAAGCCATTGTGATACACATGATTTATCAAAAGAGAACCTTTCCATTTAAAAGTTGCTGGATTTTATGTTTCATTCCTCAGATTATCCTCTTTATAAATCTTGACATAAAATTCATCAGCAGTTTGAAGGAGATGGTTTTGCAATAGCAGTTTCCACTGACATTTTTGGGAGATCAATACAAATTACCTCAAAAAAGTAATAACACATTCTGTCACTGTCCTTGTCTATTAATGGTACTTCTGAAAGTTAAATTATTTCTGAATTAGAGGGAAGAATTAAGGATGGAATGGTCTTGTTACCTTTTCCTGTCTCACTCTAATGCATATGTATATATTTTTGATGAACATTCTTTTATGAGCTCCTAATAGAAGGACATTAAAGTCATGGAAAATGTTTTAAAGCCAGAAGTAGTAATGACACATAGAAAGACATATTATAGTTGGTTAGTCTAGAGAATATAAGCTATATATGAAAGTTTAAACACATCAGAAAAGGCACAGAACCTCCCAAGATCAATGCTTGCTACTGTCCAAAGTGATATGTAGAGGTAGCTGTTGTTTGGAAAAAGCCGATGATACTGTACAATGATAAATAAAGCACAAGAATCAGGTCCGACATTGATCACGTATACCTGGAAATCTTAAATGTAGTTTACAACCTTCTGGCATTCAAAAAAATCAAACAATCTGTTCCTAATTTACTTTTCCAGTTTCATTTTTAACTGTTCCCCTGTATGAAATTTTCACTCAAGGAAAATATCAAATTACTGTCACCGGACATGGTTTATACTTTTTCAATTCTACATCTGTTTTCAGAACACTGCTTTCTGGCATGACCTTACCACCTCCACACCCAAAATCTTCCTCCCTGCTCCCACTCTGACCTTTCTATTTCTGCCTGATAAAAGTCTAAAGCTTCCCAATGGAGGTGTTACTGCCATATTCTCCCAGAAAAGGAAGTGTACATCTTTAATTTGGTACAGGACAAACCTATCTAGTGTTCATTTTATTTTAATTTAAACTGGAAAAGAAATCAGGATACTTCACTAAGCACCATAGCAGTGGAGTCATTTGTGTGTGTGTTTGTGTGTGTCTGTGTGTGTGTGTGTGTGTATTCACTCTAGCAGAAGTAACACCTGCTTGAGTGTGGTTGGTTGGTAGGGTAATAATATGGGTGTGATAATGTATAGTTTTAATTTGAGTGTTTCACCTAAAATGTCCTATGGTGTGCTTGAGTGTGATAGTGTTATGTTACAGAATTACATGCTTATGATTTTGTAATTAAAAAAAGGGGTGTTATTTGTGCTGGACCTTGTGTGTGTGTTTGTGTGTGTGTGTGTGTGTGCCTGTGCCTGTGTGTCTGTGTGTCTGTGTATTTATTTATTTGACTAGGATGATACCATAGCCTTCTATCCTGTACTCCCTGAACCAATAACACAACCCATTACCTAATCACACATCTTCCTTCTGATTATTATTTTCACCATTTTCTTAGTTAAAATGTAGGCTATCTTTATTCTTGTAACCATTCTGTTCATGGAGAAAAGATGCAAATGTCAAGATGTCTAGAAAAGTGCAGAGAACTATAGTGCTGACTCACAGAAGACAGCCACAGGTCAAGGCGCCCATGAGCAGACAATAAACATTTATCAACTAAGAGTTTTTGAAGTTGCAGTGGTATACAAATTCATCGCATGTCCCCTGATAATGGGAGGGATTTAGGCGGTGTGTTATGTGGAAGCTGAAAGCGACAAAGGATTTTGGCAATTGGGAAAAATGGCTTCTTGGAACTTCATAAATCTTGGTTAAAAATCTACATCATTGAACAGTCCCAAGTTGTTACCTGCTACATCTGTCTTGTGACAGCTTCATACATGACAGCTTCATTCAATATGTCGTTTCATGAGAATAATAAAATCCCCCAAGTTAAAGACAACCACACTGGTGTTTGGCTGTCTTGAAGTTTCTCAAGGCCCCGATAGAACTGTAGCTGCTCAAAAGAGTATCCTTATGTTGCCAACAGCTAGCTTTTTAGTTATTTGGTTGCATGTGGCATTTCTCTTCCTAAACTGTCAACTCTGGGTGAACTTTGATAGAAAATAAAATTCTTTATTTTACTTACCTGATTCTTGAGACTTATTTCCAAAATTACGTGCTTAGAGTGTATAGACACAGGATAGAAAACAAATTATGGATTTTGTTGGTGCAACTTTAGTAATAAACTTCTCTCACAGAAAAGGGTTATGTGAAATTTCTCCACCAATTCTATTTACTTAATTTCATTCTCAGCAAGGACCCTTAAGAGCATAGAAGTAGTGTGCCCCAGGATCTCTTCCCCAGGACAATTTCTCATTTCTATGACTCAACACTTACCTCAATTAAAGACTATTTTTGAGTCAGGAGAGCTCTTATTCGAAGTCTGAAATTTTGGAATTAAATTATATCACAAACAATGACAAAGTTTTACCAGTGTGTTCTCTTCCAATATATTACCTTCTAGACTTTCTGATCTTGACCAAGGGTAAGTCCTTAACATCAAAAGGACTTGGATCGGGCACTCCTCCCAAAGCTGCTCCTGCCTCCATAACAGAAGTCCAGAAGGTACCATTAATCTGGTTAAGACTGACCAGTCTCAGGCTTCTACATGTCTGTTGCAGCAGTGAAAGGATGACCAAGCACTCTGTGCACTTCTAATAAGAACTCCTCCCTTCAGCATCACATTTACAGTCTCATGCCTATTATTTATCTTGAGATCATAAAGAAAAATATATTACGCCCATTTTCTTGATTTACAATACTTAGCACAGGAGGGCTAGGACTTCTCCTGATTCTAATCTATGTAATGGCTCTAGGACAGTGAGGCAACCCCTACCCTATACTCTCTTCCAGTCCTCTGCACTTTGTTTTTATCCATATGTCACCAAGTGATACACTATGTGTTTTATTTATTTGCTTCATTCTGTCTACTAGATGAGGGCAAGATTTTTTGCTTATGCCCTCCATGAAATAGACTGGAGAGCCTAGATTGCAATCTAGTGTGGATGCACTAGACCCCAACAACAATTCAATAAGTGTGCTGTAAACATTTCAAGGTCTCATCTTTTAAACTTGATCATTTCTTTCAGTTTTAGAATGCAGATGTGACAGAAGCAGTCACCTTACTATTGGGGGCTTATGGCACAAACCCACCAGTGGCTTTATTCACCAATATTTGTGAACAAAATGCCTGTTTCCCTCCCTTCACAAAGAGTTTTAGCTTTCAATTGCCGATCTCATCACACCAAAGCACTTAAGGGAGTAATTTGATTTCCTTGTTGCATGTATGGGATCTTCAAAGGAAAGAACATCAATTTGGGGGTGTCCTGCCATAATTGCATTGGAAATACTTGCACCGTGTGAGGGAATAAGCCTTGAGCTGTGTTCCAATTTCCTGATGATCGTTTCTTATTATTATCTTAGTGATATGAAACAATTATTTTAACTATTTTCCCAAACCATTATCCCTTCAATTTTATCTCTTATTATCTCTTGACATGAACATTCACATACAAAAAGAAAAATAGGCCTATTATGGCCTACTTTTTCTGGCTATCATACTACATTTTCAAATTTTTCTCAAAAGTCCAAATTTTGCCTTAGGATACTTGAATATGATCTTATATCTTTTCCATCGGAATTTTGCTTATGGACCCAGAAATTGTTTTCTCTCACTACATAGATATCTCTTTATGCAAAATATTTAGATTAAATCAATATCTGCTCAGAGTATTCATTAATTCATTCAATAAAAAATCCACTCAGTACCAACAATGTTATAGGTATATCAATAATAAAAATTTTTTAAGGACACCTAAGTACAAAACCTTCCCAGTTTGGAGTTACTAGTTGAATAGAGAGGGTCAATATTTCACAAATAAATGTATACAGAGAGTGGAGTTACAAAGGAGTAAAGATTACCTTTATCTGGGGGATAATATCAATTAACCATCAAACTAAATAATGAAAGATAGGAAAGTGGTGCCAAGAGAACACAGTACAGTAGAGCCTGTAGCACAAAAACCAAACAAACAAACAAAAAAACAGATGTGACTGGACAGGTTGGCAAAAAAGGATGTCGAAAATTGTAATAAAGAGTTTAAACTTCATTGTCCAGGTGAATGAACTGAGGAGCCTGGTAGATTTAAGGCTTTGAAAGTAAGGAAGCTCATCTGAGGGCAAGGAGCTTCAGTAAGGCTGGAAGGGTGAGATCATTGCACTTGCAATAGTTCAGGCAAAGGTCATTGCTAACATAAGCGATTGTTCCTTTGGTTTCCATTTCTAACCCATCATCACAGCCATTTTACCATTTAGAAGCAACAGACGAGGTCTGAAAGATCAGAGATAGAAATGGGGTCCATGTTGAGTTTTGGTTTGCTGAGATCTTTAATTGTAGTAATTCAGTCCTCAATAACTTTGGTTCTCAAGCACTAAAACCTTGGGCTTAAGTTTGCCCAAGGAGTTTCTTGGAGAAATCTTGTGAACCTTGAGGCTCTTGTTTAAAAGCCTGGGTGTACAATCACCAGGATAAGGCCACTTACATGACTGTCTTTTTTTTTTTAACTTTGTAATGTTTTATTCATATCATTTCAGATTTTATGACATACTATCAGTTTCTCAAAACCTACTGTCTTTTCTTAATAGGCCAACGTGGTAGCTCATTGTTATTTTTATTTGCATGTATTTAGTTTGTGGTGACATGAAACATTGAGAAAACAGGTTTACTGGTGAGTTGCATTTCCTTTTTGCATCTTACTTATTCAATTATTCAGCCCTGAAATCCCTTCAACCCTCCACAGGGTGCTAACTTAGTTAGAAAGGCCCAGGAAGGCTTACTAAGGAGGAGACTTGGAGTGGAGACCAGGAATAGCTTTGGGAAAGACATTTCAAGTCAGAGAGATGACCAAGTACAGGGGGCTGTGGGCAGCACAGAGTCAAGTACTGGCTGGATAGCAGGAGCCACAGTCTGCCAGAGCCCTTGTCCTGCCACTGTTTATTCAACCCCTTAGTTTCCGTGGGTATTCATTTCAAAAGCACTTTCCTTATTTCCTAAAGACAAGACTGTTTTCTGACTTCAGTGACATGGATCTTCTGCTTTCTTCTTTCTTACTCCAAGGAGAAAATGCTTTAGTAATTTCAAGATACAAGGAAACATTTTGGACTACATTGTTGTGGTATTGTAAACACTGTAGTGGCAGCTTTGACCTCTGAAAAAAGAATCTGGCTCAGGTTTAAGTAATAATGCATGAAAATGGTGTTGAAGTAGAAAAGACAATGATATTCAATGTACTAGCTCATTGAAACATTTTCAAGAGCACCTCCATTTATCATATTCTGCTTGTCATTGATGAGACAATTTTTAGCTCCCCTCCCATCATCTCAAATAGTTAAGGCTCTACTACACCTTTCAAAAAAAGTATTTTGTGCCCTAGCTGATGTGGCTCAGTGGATTGAGTGCTGGCCTGCGAACCAAAAGGTCGCCAGTTCAATTCCCAGCTAGGGCATATACCTGGGTTGTGGGCCAGATCCCCAGTAGGTTGCACATGAGAGGCAACCATACATCAGTGTTTCTCTCCTGCTCTTTCTTCTTCTTTCCCCTCTCTCTAAAAAATAAATAATATCTTTAAAGAATTATTTTATTAATCATTTTGTGATTTACCCTACTAGATCATGAGCCATGTGAGACCAAGAACGATGTTTAATTTGCCAGTGTGTCCACAGTAAGACACTATTAAAGAGACCTTTTACGGCTTTGGTTTCAGTTTCTACAAGCTGAGTTAATTGGGCTTAGTCTCAGGTGATTGTGCGTTGTTATCTCCTGGAGTGTTTACATTTTAAAGACATGGTTAAAAATTACAACTTCAAGGGACACAGAAGGAATGCGAGGGTGTTTTTTTTTCTGGGAATTTCGCGGTAATTGCTGTTTATTTTTTTTCTTCCTTTAAGTGCAAGATGGTTCTGTTTTTAATATTTCTATCTTTTATGGTATCTGTAAGCATTTTGAGATAATTACAAGGAATTCAGTGTTGGTAAGGATAGGTGGGCTTTGAATTACTCCCAGAGTTATATTTCTGGTTTTATGGAGATTTGTTTTCTGGTATTCTTTGAATATTGACCTCCAGCTGATTTACTTTTTGACTATTTGTAGGAGGGCCTGAGCAACTGATGAGGAGATGAGTGCTTTTTTAAAAAGGAAAAGTTATGTTGGGTTTTTTATTTAAGTCTAATTTTTTTGTTCTATCATTTTTTTAGGGAGTCCCTAAGTCTGGTTATTGTATTAACTTTTTCTCTTTCTTTTCTTAAGTGCTTGACAATTATTCTTCCAATGGTGATTTTTTTACAATATTTGCAGATGTGTGAAAGCAAAGAGATGAGGCCAGAGTGGACTTTAATATTTGTTCTAATTTCTGTCTTTTCATATTATTGAGGGAGACTTAATGACTAGCTGTATGAGAGGTATCTATTTTTTTTCTCTTCAATCTAGAAGTGTTTCCAATTTAAAGTATCCATCATCTGGCCACTGACAAGTAGGATCTATTAATCTCAGTAGTTACTCAAACCAATAAGCCTTTTATGGCTTAATAAAAGATGCAAGAGATTTCAGCCTTCTCAAGGTCCAGAAGAGACATTAGCCTAAGAGATATTAGTGGCCCTGTTTTAGCCTAAGAGACATTAGTGGCCCAGTTTTAAATAGCTGTTACAAAATACAGGGACTTGTTTGTTCCCTCTGTCCCTTTGAACAGAATAAAGTTCTTAGATTCCCCAAGTTTGGAATAGTAAAGTCTCCTGGTTGGCTCACCAAAACTGTTGGGATGGGGGGAAATTCCATCCCCCTCTACCTTTCTTAAGTTCTTATATATGTACTAATATTAAAATTAAAAATGACTTGATTAATAGAAGAAAAACTAATTTAATATGTGCTATCATGGGGATCAAAAGTGATACTCAAAATAATAATCAAGGAAGCCCAGGTTTTTATACTTTTTTTAAACCAAAAAAAGAGAGAGAGAGAGAAATTTGTGTCCTGGCCAAGTTGCTCAGTTGGTTGGAGTGTTGTCCCATATACTAAAGAGTTTTTGGTTCGATTCCTGGTCAGGTCACATACTTAGGTTGCAGGTTTGTTCCCCAGTTGGGGCACAGGTAGGAGGCAACCAATCGATGTTTCTCTCTTTCATATCAATGTTTCTCTCTTTCTCTGTTTCTCTCTCCTTTCTTCTCTCTGTAAAATTAACTTATCCTCAGATGATTATTTAAAAAATATGATAATTGTGAAAATTTGACAAGGCAAAGTGACTTAAATTTAGGTACTTATTAGTGAAAAAACTAAGCATATTTTGGGAATTGGGCAGTAAATTAGTAAAAGAGTAACAAGGTTTGTTTACATAGGCTTTTCATCCCTAGAATCCTTAACTCTAATGATCAGAGTGTCTGTTTCAACAACCACTCCCCCAAAACCCTGGAGCAAGTGTGGCATCTTTCACAGAGGAGATTTATTTCCTACATTCAAGGAGACAGGGAGGGTCAACATTTCCTTCTTGTAACATTGTTTGTCAGAAACACTTTAATTTAATTGATATGCCATTGTGGGATATTTGGGATGACCTGTCCTGAGTCCTGACAACACTTTTATGGTACCAAGTAACTATAACTAGATAAAGAAATGAATACCACTTATTTGATCACTTTTCAACTTTTCATAATACATTTTTTACTAAGTTATTAATTTGCATGAAATAATCCTGTCATTACACAGTGTGCTTCACAATGGAAAGAACCATTTCTTTATTTCCCCCTTATCTGGCACAGAGCATATGCTCCATAAATATGAATTGAATTAAATTTATGAATTAAATGTTAAGATGATCTCTTTGGCAACTTAATAATCAAAAGGGGGACAGTGATCTTATTATTATCATTGTAATAAAATTATTTCATTCATATTATGGTAAACAAAAGACAATTTTGAAATTGAGCCTAGAGTTGACTATGTAAAACCATGCTCCAGTTAACTGTATTCATTTCTGACAGGCTTTTATGTCACATGAGATAGAATTGTTCTGTGAAAGAAGTAAATCATTTCAATTATTAAAATCAACTTAGTGGAACACATTAGCCAGTGTAGGGTAGCAGAATTTTACCACCCCAAAATATGTCTCTTTGGCATGAGGTTAATTTTAGGCTTATTATTTTTCAGAAAAAAAAAGACTCAAGAAGGGATTTTCACCTCCCTATTAAGTGCCTAAGGATTTAGATAGAGGGCTTGGTTCAGGAAGAAGAGATATCCAGTGGTCACTACAAAAAATATGGGCCAGGTGTGGTAACTGTGGGGAACTCAGCGAGGTTTTCTTGTTTAAATCCTCCCTGTGTCCCTTTGTCTCTGCATGGCATAGAAAACATTTGCTTACCAAGAGTTTTCTCTCCCTACCTTCCTATGAATTGTCTTTCTCTCCTTTGAAGTCACAGACACCTACCCCCTTCTCCTTAGCTATGGATAGCATATAAGCCTCAATTGCCTGATGATCTTCAGGCCTCTGATGCCTCTGATGCTCATGAAGCCCTTGTATACACAAAAGTAAATGTAAGTTTCTCCTGTTAATCTGTTTTCTATCAATTTAATTATTATAACAACCAGAATAACATAGAAGAGTAGAAATGAATTTTCTCCTCCTCAACACCACTAACTGGAAAAGTTAGCTAAACAGTTTTCATTACAATAATCACAGTATACACATATTCATATGCATGCACACACACACACACACACACATGCACTCTTCTTTCTTGTCTTAGAATAAATTTTGAGTCTGAGTTTCATGAATGTAGCAATTTAGCAATTAAATTAAACACTCAATTCATTTGAAATATATAACTTAAAAATTATATGAACAAATATATTTATTGAAGAAAATATTTGCAAAAGTAGGGCATGAAAATCCTTTACAATACAGCTACATGGCTATATATCTTTATCTATAATTATAATAAAAATGCAATCATACCTACTCACTATTTGGCACTCTGATCTTTTTATATCTTTCCAAGCTACCAGATATTATAATATAGCATAATGTTAAGAGCCTGAGCCTTGGCATTTAATAGACCCTGTTTTAATTTTTTTGAACAAGTTACTTATTCTGATTATCATTTTTCCCATTTGCGATATGAGAAAATAATTAGTGTTTATTTCATTTACTGCTTACCCTAATGTTTTGGTGAGCAGTAAATGAAATGCAAATAAGACAAGTACCGTATAATAAATAATCAATAAATGACATAGTATTTCTTGGTACATAATATATCTAAATGTATTTCACTAGTCCAAAGCCAATAAAACCAAATTTAAATCACTTTCACTTTTTCTAATATTAGAAGCAAATTACATGTTAATATCTTGCACATTCACAGATGCCTTTTGTACAACTATTTTTATATAATATATTATGAGAAGTAAACTAAGTCAAATGGTATGAACACTTTCAGGGTATTCTGTTTCACTAAATTGCTTTGTAGACTGGGTATATCAATTTACACAACCACCAGCAGCGTGTGAAAGTGCTTATTTCTCACAATTTTGTCACCACTGAATACTTATTAAAAACCCTGCCAATTTGACAGGGGGAAATGTAACTTTTAATTTGCATTTTTATTATTAGTGAGATTTGTTGACTACGTGTATTTCTTTGTTTGTATCTGAAAGCTATATCTAGCAACCATTTTACTCATTATGTGCACTTTTTTCCCAAAACACATCTTTTATGTATTAAAATAGTATGAATTTGACTTTAGATACATTGCAAAATTTCTATAACCTTGTTTTTTTACTTGTAATTATGGAATTTTTTAATAGATGTATGTTAATACATTGTTTTGTTCTGGTCTAGCCTACCAATGACAAATGTTGAACCTGGACTAGCCCTCATGGTTCTTATTATGATTGCAAGACTCCCTTCAGCAGTACCATCAAGAAATTTTTAAAAGACACAGGTTTATTACTTACAAAACCTGGAAATTACACACCATACCTGGGGCCATAAAGCAAGGTTGAGGGTAGAGAGAGAGAGAGAGAGCAAGCATGACCCTGTAGTCTTACTGCTTTTGGAATTGAGGGTAGAAGCCTAGAGTTTCCTGGGCTCACTAATTATTGGTGAATTCAAAACATAAGAGTGGGAAAATCCAAGAAGGTGGCAGAGTGGGTGGATGTTCTAGTCACTTCCTCCCAGTACCAAACTAGAATTATAACTAAAATATAGAGCAAGCAACTTGAATAACCAACTGAAGAATAGCTGAAGACTAGCTGAAGGTCTTATAACCAAGGATTTACAGAAGAAACAACATTGAGACTGGTAGGAAGGGCAGAGACATCAAAAGTTCTGGTTCCACTGTCATGCGCAGCTGCTGAAATTCCAGAGAGATATCTGAGCTGCAGGGTTTCCTCCTGAGAAATGTGGGATCTAAACCTGAAGCTGGGCTCCCCAGCTCAGACCACCAGAGTCAAGAAGAGGTGCGTACAAACATCTGGCTGTAAAAATCAGTGGGGATTCTGTCCGTTAGGGAGGAACAGGAGTCTGTAGATAAATAGGCAAACTCTTAAAGGGCCAATGAACAATTTCTTGTTTGCAACCATTCACCCAGGGATCCAGTGGAGGGAGAGAAGAATGAACTAGAGTCATGTGAGGAGATATTGGGTTTGTGGCTCTAGGTAAAGAGCTGAAGGGACAGCCACCAGAACCCAGTGCTGAATCACTCTTTCACACCTCAGAAGTCATATTTCTTGGGTGGAGCACTTCTCTCCATATGGTATTGTTACTGAACCCAACCAGTAGGGGAGGTCCTACCACTCACTACTTGGCAGGCAAATCTCCAAAGACAGAGTTCGGTGGAAAAGAAAGGGATCTTTTATTTAATAGCAAGTTTGTGCCTGAAATATCTGTGTAACAAAAGTAAGGGGAAAGAAAAAGTCAGTATGACATCAAAAATAGTTTCATTACACCTACTACATAGGTTCAAGAACTAAAAATAACACAAGAACAAAAATCTGTTCACAGTGATATTATCACCAAGGTCTTTGGAAATAATGGCAAGTTTCTGCCTCAAAGCCCATCCCCTCTAAGACATCCAAAGAAAAATCACCCTGTCACCCTCTGCCAGCTCAGTTCAAGGTTGAGCCAGGAACATCTTTTCCCAACCCAAAGTATTATGAACATAGGTGGCTTGGCTAGTTTCCAGTCACTGTCCAGTTTCAGGCATCTTTTGGAGTCAGTGCCCTCAGGCCTCTACCAACAGATCCGTACTGGCCACCATCAGCAGGCCCACTGGCAATCATTGACACACCCTCCACCAGGAGAAGGGAAAGAATTAACTGCTTTTTTGCTTTCCAGCATGCTCCATTTCAAAAATCCTCTCCCAGAATCCCATGAATGCCAGAAGCTAGTGGGAGTATCCAGCCATCCAACCAATGAGGACCAGTATCAACTGTGTTTGCCTTTGCCCCTCTTCCAGCCACCATGTTTAGCAAAGGGGTAAAGTCTCCAGTCATACATGCACAGCTCAAAAGCCTCCCCCATTCCTCGGGGTGTGTGTCCCCCCATTACAGTATCAGCCTGGGGGGATGCAATAGTCTGACCCTCTGGACTCTCTCACCCCATCCTACAGAGTTTGTTGAGGAGTCAGCAACCTAGGCCAAGATGTAGTGGTCTACACAGGTTTGGGAAGTGGCAGGGAATGAGTTGTGTAGTTTTAGGATGAGGGCCATTCCCTCCACTTTCCCATGAACCTGATGTGGTGCCTCCCTCTCACAGAAGATCCACTACCTCACCCTCCTGCTTCCTGCTGGGACTTCCCTGTTGAGATAATGTTCCTGGCAGTCTTGGACAGACTGAATTGTATGACTGTAGGATGGGGTCCACTTTTTCTTTGCACACTTGACCAGTGCAAAAGTCTCTTCACATGGTCAAATCTTGGCCTGTTTGGGTCCAATAAACTTTATTTGCCTCACTCTGACAACTCTCAGAGAACCCTCCACACCACAAAGTTGTGTGACCACCCATAGGATGGCAGCTAAACTCCGTAAACCTGGAAACATTTGCTGAATGGCCTCAGACCAATACTGGCACTGAGTTTGGTCATGTATCAATTTGGTGAATACCACTTGCCCTTACCTGGTGATTCACTGAGAACCTACCTCATGCAACTCAAATACCACCAGAGGCTCTTTCACTGACTGAGCTTAATAGAGAGCTGACCGCCAGAGGCAGGTAGAGACGGATAACAGGATACCTTGGAACTATTTTTTACTTGCCCTGGGACCCAGTGTTGGTAAATCTGGTTTTGGTGAGTGGTTTGGTCCTTCATACATACATGCAGCCCAAGTGTAGGCAGCTACAAACTGTGGATTACTTTGTAGATACAAAGAGGTTGCTTAGCACCAGTCACAGGTGGTGACTGACATTGTTCTGCACCAGAGTACTTCCCAAGAGGCTCCAGAACCAACTCATGCAGTAGTCAGCATTAAAGAATGTCAGAGCAGGATCCAATTAGTTTTACAAGTGGCATGTCCAAAGGGAGATTTTGGTAGGCATGAGTACCTGGTTAACAAATCTGCTTCATGTGGTCACTCTTGCACAGCAGCTTGTATTCAAGGTTCATCATCGCAGTCAGCCAGCCTGAAGTTCAATC
Source organism: Mormoops blainvillei (assembly GCA_004026545.1). Taxonomy (NCBI): domain Eukaryota; kingdom Metazoa; phylum Chordata; class Mammalia; order Chiroptera; family Mormoopidae; genus Mormoops; species Mormoops blainvillei. Next base: position 31,113 of record PVJD01010476.1, on the reverse strand, counting down.
CAATGCACAAACAGACCAAAAGTAAACAACACTCAATTTAAAAAGAGGGTCCATATAACACACACAAAGGAAGTTCCTGGAGCACCCAGCTCAGGCGACCAAGGAAACTGTGCCACTGTGTCCCACAGGACACTTACTACTTAATACAAGATTGGGAGTCATGGAAGATCTACCTAATACATAGAAACAAACACAAAGATGCAGCCAAAATGGAGGGGGAGCAAAAAACCAACCCCAAAAGAAAGAATAGGAGAAATCTACAGGGAAAAAAAAAAGATCTAAATGAAATGAAGGCAAGCAATTTATCAGATATAGAGATCTATAAAATGGTTATAAGAATGCTCAGGGAACTTAGTGAGAACTACAATAGCATTCAAAAGGACATAGAAACCATAAAAAAGAACTAGTCAGTAATGAAAAATACAGTATTTGAAAAAAAAAATACACGAGAAGGAATAAACAGTAGGTAGGATGAAGCAGAGGATCGAATCATCAGTATTAAAGACAAGGTAATAAAAAACACTCATCCAAGCAGAAAAAAAAATTTTAATGAGGATAGTTTAAGGGACATTGGTAGAAGATGAGACATAACAACATCTACATAACTGGGGTACCAGAGAGCGAACAAGGGATTGAGAACCTATTTGAAGAAATAATGACTGGACACTTTACTAACCTTGTGAAGGAAAAAGACACACCAGAAAGTACAGAGTTCCAAATAAGATGGATGCAAAGAGGTCCACACCTAGACATATCATAATTAAAATGGCAAAGGTTAAAGACAAAGAGAGAATCTTAAAAGTAGCAAGAGAAAGGCAGTTAATTACCTATAAGGAGTTTCTATAATACTGTCAGCTGATTTTTCAGCAGAAATTTTTCAGGACAGAAAGAGACTGACATGAAATATGCAAAGTAATAAAAAGCAAGGAACAAGAATCCTTAACCCAGCAAGGCTATCATTTAAAATTTAAGAAGAAATAAAAAGTTTCTCAGACAAAAATCTAAAGGAGTTTTTTTTTTTTACCACAAAACCAGCATTATAAGAAATGTTAAAAAGTCTTCTTTAAAATGAATAAAAAAACAGATGAACATAGTTAAAATAATAAAATGGCAACAAATACGTAACTATCAATAATCAAAATAAATTTAGATGGCTGGAATGCTCCAATCCAAAGACATAGGGTAGCTGAATGGATAAGAAAACAAGACCCATATATATGTGTGTGTATAAGAGACCTACCTCAGAACTAAAGATACACACAAACTAAAAGTAAAGGGGTGAAAAACAAGAGTTTTCATGCAAATCAAAAGAACAAAAGCTGCGGTAGCAATACTTATATCTGACAAAACGAATTTTAAAACAAAGGCTACAGCAAGAGACAATGAAGGACGCTACATAATGATAAAGGGAACAATCCATCAAGAGGATATAACTCTTGTAAACATTTATGCACCTAACATAGGAGCACATAAATATGTAAAGCAAATATTGATGGACAGAAAGAGAGAGATCGACAGTAAAACAGTAATAGTAGGGGATTTTAAAACCCCATTGACATTAATGGATAGGTCTTCCAGACAGAAAATCAACAAGGTAACAGTGACCTTAAAGGACACACTAGATCAGATGTATTTAATTGATAACTTGAGAACATTTCACCTCAAAGCAACAGAATCTGTATTATTTTCAAGTGCTCATGGAACATTTTCTAGAATAAACCACATGTTAGGAAACAAAATGAGTCTCAATAAATTTTAGAAGATTTATTTATCAAGTATCTTTGAACATAATGCTATAAAACTAGAAATCAATCACAAGAAAAAAACTGAAAAACACATAAAACATGGAGGCTAAATATCATATTACTAAAAAATTAACAGGTTAACAATGAGATCAAGGAATAAATTAAAAGATACCTTGAAACAAGTGAAAATGAAAACACAACAACCCAGAATTTATGGGACACAGAAAAAGCAGTCCTAAGAGGGAAATTTGCAGCACAATAGACCTACCTCAAAAAACAAGAAAACCCTTAAATAAACAAATTAACTTTATACTTAAAAGAACTGAAAAAGAACAACAAACATGCCCAAAGTAAGAAGAAAAAGAAAAAAAATAGAGATCAGAGCAGATATAAATGAAATAGTCTAAAAAAATAATACAAAAGATCAATGAAAGCAAGAGCTTGATCTTTGAAGAGATAAACAAGATTCACAAATCTTTAACCAGACTTTTCAAGAAAAAAAAGATAAGACCCAAATATATAAAAGCAGAAATGAAAGAGGAAAAGTAACAAGTGACACCAAAGAAATATAAGAGATTGTAAGGCAATATTATGAACAGCCATATGAGCAAACAAACAAACAAACTGGAAATCTATCTCAAATGGATAAATTCCTAGAAACATGCAATCTTCTAAAACTGAAAATGAAACTGAGGCAGTAATAAAAAAAATTCCACAAACCAAAGTCCTGGAAAGGATGGTTTCACACATGAATTTTAACAAACATTTAAAGAAAAACTAACACCTATGCCTCTCAAACTATTATGAAAAGTCAAGAGGAGGAAAGACTCCTCAGTTCATTTTACAGGGCCATCATTATCATAATTCCAGTACCAGATAAAATACTACAAGAAAGAAAAAATTACAGGCCAATATCCCTGAAAAATATGGATGCTAAAATCCTCAACAAATATTAGCAAACTGAATCCAGCAAAACATTAGAAAGGTTATACACAATGATGAAGTGGAATTTATTCTGGGGATGCAAGGTTAGTACAACATGTACAAATCAATAAATGTAATATAGCACATAAAAATGAAGGAAAAATCACATGATTATATCAATAAATGCTGAAAAATATTTGATAAAATCCAGCATCCATTTATTATAAAAACTCTCAGGAAAGTGGGAATAATGAGAACACACCTCAATGTAATAAAAGGCATGTATGATAAGCCCACCACCAACATCATACTCAATGGGTAAAAATTACAAATGATTCCCTTAAGTTCAAGAACAATGCAGGAATGTCTGCTTTCACCACTTTTATTAAACAGCACTGAAAGTTTTAGCCACAGCAATCAGACAAGAAAAAGAACTAAAAGCCATCCAAATTGGAAAGGAAGAAGTGAAATTGTCATTATTTGCAGATGATATGATACTGTATATGGAGAACCCTAAAGATTCCACCAAAAATTACTAAAACTGATAAATTAATTCAGTAAAGTTACAGGATACAACATAAATATTCAGAAATCAGTTGTATGTATACATACCGACAATGAACTATCAGAAATGTAAACCAAGAAAATAATCCTATTTACAACTGAATCAAAAAATACTTAGGAATAAATTTAACCAAGGATGTAAAAGACCTGCACTTGGAAATTATAAGACACTTTGAAAAGAAACTGAAGATACAAACAAGTGGAAGCATATACCATGTTAATTGTTAGGAAGAATTAAAATCATCAAAATATCTGTGCTCCCCAAAGCAATCTATAGATTCGATGTAATTCCCTAGAAGATACCAGTGGTGTATTTCACAGAACTAGAACAATTATTTCAAAAATATGTATGGAGCCACAAAAGCCCCCAAATAGCCATAGCAAAGTGAGAGAACAAAATTGGAGGAATCACACTATCTGATATCCAACTGTACTACAAGGGCATAGTATCAAAACAGCATGGTAATGGCATTAAACAGACATATAGATTATTGGAAAAGAATAAAGAGCCCCAAAATGAATCCATGCCTTTATGATCAATTAATATTTGACAAAGAAAGCAAGAAAATACAATAAAAATAGTTTATTCAATAAACGGTGTTGCGAAAATTAATCTGATACATCCAAAAAATGAAACTATACTACTTTCTTACACCATATACAAGAATAAACTCAAAATGAATAAAAACTTAAACATAAGTCACAAAACATAAAAGCCCTAGAAAAAAATAGGCAGTAAAAACTCAGGCATCTCTCCTAGCGTTATTTTTGCTGATACATCACATAGGGAAAAAGAAACATAAAAAAATAAACAAATGGTATTACATCAAATGAAAAAGGTTCTGCACAGCAAAAAATCCATCAACAAAATAAATAGGGAACCCACTGTATAGGGGAACACATTTGCCAATGATACATGTGATAAAGGGTTGATTTCTAAAATAATGTAAAGAACTTATACAACTCAATACTAGGAAGACAAACAACCCAATTAAGAAATGAGATGAGGATCTGAAAAAACACTTCTCCAAGAAGGAGATACAGATGGTCCATAGACATATTAAAAAATGCTCAACATCATTAATCATCAGAGACATGCAAATTCAAGCCACAATAAGATATCATCTGTAAATCAACAAATAACAAGTGCTGGCAAGGATGTGGAGAAAAGGGAACCTTAGTGCACTGTTGGTGGGAATGCAGACTGGTGCAACCACTGTGAAAAACAGTGTGGAGTTTCCTCAAAAAATTAAAAATGAAAGTTTTATTTTAGCCCAGTGATCCTACTTCTGGGAGTATATCCTAAGAATTCCAAAACACCAATTTGAAAGAAGATATGCACCTCTGTGTTCATAGCAGCACTATTTGCAATCGCCAAGATATGGAAAGAGCCCAAGTGCCCATCAGTAGAAGAATGGATAAAAAAGCAGTGGTATAACCCTGGCTATATTGGTCAGTTTGTTGGAGCATTGTCCCATACACCAAAAATCTGCAGGTTTGGTTCCCAGTCAGGGTGCATACAGAAGGGAACTGATAAAAGTTTCTCTCTCACATTTATGATTCTCTCTCTCTCTCTCCCCACCCCCTGCTCTCTGTTTTTCAGAAGCAACAACAATAACAACAACAACAACAACAGTGATAGATTTTCACAATGTTTTTACTTGGCTGTAAACTTTACTTCATGACTCAAGAAGTTATTTTTTTTTTATGAAAAAGACATAGCTATGATCCTCACCTGCTGCCTTGAAGTTATTTGGCATGACAAGCTCTGAAGCTGTAGATTCATATATAAGACTGTGATTGAGAGGGCTAGTTAAATATAGTTTGCCAGTAATCTTAGGCTCATGATTAAAAATATCTTGTTGTGAACTAATTTCTTAGAAGTGTCATCATGGTCTAGTATGATGGGTCATATCCCAATGATGGCTTTTTCTTTGCTTCGGTGCCCTCAGTCTGGATGCTCTTTCTGAATGTCCTTCTCCATACATCTCCATCTATCAAAATCCCACTCGCTTATATTTAGAAACCTACTCAAATGCCATCTTCTCTATGCAGGCTTTTCTAGCCCATCCATTGAGAGGCAAGATTGTGCTCTGACACACCTGATGTTAAATGCTGGCTCTGCCACCTACAAGTTGTGTGGTATCGAATAAATGGCTTCACTGTTCAGAACCTCAATTTTTTTATTGGTAAAATGTGACTAATTTAGGACCCTATCTTATAGGATTGTTGCGAGGATTAAATAAGATTTCCTCAGAAAGATATAAATAATTGATAAAACTACTCTAGCTTTATAGCACATCTAGTATTCAAATTGACTAAAGGAAGCAATTTTGAGATCCAATTACAGACACTGATGACAAAGTAATACAGACAGATTGGGGCTGGGGCAACACCATTGTGCATATTTGATGAATGTGCCAGGATGAGATTTTATTAGAAAAGGCGATGGCAGAATTATGTAAGAATTTGGAATTTGTATTGGAATAAATAAATAGGAGGCCCTTTCAATGCACTCAACCCGCAAGTTTACAAAGGATGATGAGGTTCATTCAAATAATGAATAAGAAAAATAACAGAAGAAAGAAAAAACTCTGGAAAGTACAGCCCTTTCACACTCAACCTTTATACTGGCTACTATTTTTATTGACTATGTAGGTCCTTTCTACTGGTTACAATTTATATTGACTCCATGGGTTGTCCTAAGTGAAGTGGCCTTTTAATTCAGCTGATTGAAGAATCTAATCATATGCAGTGTTTAAAACCAAAGTTATGTTATTTAACCTTTTTTTGCGGTTGGAACAATTGCTCTTACAAAAGATGACTTAAGAATCTTGACAATTGCCTTTCGAAAGTATCTTGCTAGCAGTTTTTAGTTCTAGTTTTTAGTTCTATCACTCCTTTTTCTCCCCGCTGAATCTCACACACCTTTCACCATGCTTGGTTAGGATGGACTAAGAATGAGTAAAAAATAGAGCTAAGTTGCTCTGCTTAACATAGTAATAAAACTTTGGGAATGGGAAGCTGTGTAGATGAGGGAGGAAAGACATTGAAGACAAGACAGAGGAAAAGCTGGTCATATGATCAGATGGTGTATTCTAAAGATAAATAAATAGAACTGTTGGAAATTCTCCATTGGATAAAATGATCAGAGGACTTTTATGAGTAGAGGATATTCATTTTAAATAGCATATGTTTAGTTGTGTTCCTCGGGTGTGTCTTCTCTGTATTGTTGCAGATTTTAACAAAGTCTCCCATGCACATAACCTTCATTTACTGATACTTAAAAGTGTAAAAGGTTTGAAATTATGTCCATCAGAGTATTATTATACGAGGATAAACCCAAAGGATGAACAACTCTGGGCCCCTAGGTTCAGGGAGACAAGATTATCTACTCAGATTTTGAGTTAATAGAACGTTAACTTAATCCCAGACCTCGAGACTCAAAATTCCCCATTCTTTTTACTACCACACACTATCTGGTTAGGGAATTGTCCTTCCCATACCCTCTAGCTGTGATTTTCATCTGAACACTCCCTTTGCCATCAGCATTTATGACCATACTGGTTCTAATAGTTAATTCTGCATGGGCAGGAAGTAGATCTCTTCTATTAGATTATAATCTTTATGAAGCCTTCTTTTCTTGGTATCCCACAATACACCCTTTAGCTGGATGAAAACTTTTTATGCATTTGTGTACTTTTGAGCCTGTATATATAGTTAGAAGGTGCATTCTGTGTTAGAAAAATCTCATTTTGAATCCAAAGGCATTTTATCAAGTATTGTCAGCTTTACAAGGAAAAAAAAGTCTTGCATATGCAAACTAGAAAAGCTCTGGGTTTTTCCCTATCGTTGACAGCATGGTTCTTGGTTCATCACAATATAAAAAGTACATGATACACTGGGGTGTCACTCTAAAAATAATGTTATTCTTCCAATTATATCCTGGCAACACTTGGGAATCCTATCAATGAATATAGAGACACACAGCTAAAATAGGATAATGCATATGAACCAATTTTGGAACCGATTTTTCAACAAATCCTTTAGACATGTTTGGTTACATTATTTAGGGAAAACTGTGGTAGCTTTGATATGTAAAGTTACTCATGAGCTCAGTCCCCCTCTTTAATCCAAGCTTAACAATTATTGCCATGTCCCATTCAGCAGATATTGTCAGCTAGAAAGAAAATAATAGAGGAGACTGAAAGGCCAAATTCACAATAAAGATGTTAAGATAAAACTGCTAGTGAAAGATGAAGTGAGCTGGTTTATTTTCAGCTCCTGCCTCTTTGATTCAACTAAAACTTATCCTTGAATCACTAAACGTCCATAAACACAAGGTACACTCTCTACACAAATGGTTGCCAGTGTCATTTATAAAATGACCATTTCCCAATGTGCGTTCCCCAGGGTAATCCCCTATCAATATAGAGCATGCTATATTTTATACTGAGGGTATAACAACTGAACTGGAATAGAACTCATGGCATGCACAAGGGTTAAAATTCTCATCCTTACCTACATTCTACATGAAGACTGTTTAATAGAATGATCACCCCTGCTATGAATGTGAACGACATATGCAATTTTAAGTTTTCTAGTAGTCATAGTAAAAAAGGAAATGAAACAAATGGAATTAATTTTAATAATATTTATTCTGTCAAATATGTAATCATTTCAATATTATGAATATAAAAATAGAAACAGGGTACTTTTCATTCTTATTCCTATACTAATTATTCAAGATCTGGGGAATATATTTAGAGCTCACCTGAATTTTGACCACCACATTTCAAGTGCTCAATAGTCACATGCTCTAGTGACCACCATACCTGATGGCACAATCTATACTCAAGCATTTAGGAATCAAGGTCGAAGAGGAGATAATTCCTACCATCATCTCCCAATGGAAATAAATCCCTGCCAGACACAAGAGCATATAGACCTATGATTAAGATGCAGGAACGATAGCTAAGAATCATATAAAAGTGGCCATCCTGCAAAGAAACAGCTTAGCAGGAATGCTACATCCACATAGTCATCAATTCTTTATTCTGTGCAATGGGCCGACATGCAAAAATATTTCCCTAAATATAAATAGGAATGTTGTAGACATACTAATGATTTTTGGTATCTCTATCCCCTCCATACAAAAGTCTATCATTTTCACTTTGTTCAATGCTTTGTTTCAATTTTCCTCTCCACAATGTACAATTTGGTCATTGGTTTTTTTCCTAGTTGAGATTCCCCATCAGCTCTTACTCTATGTTATAAAATATTTACATAGTACCAAAAGCCTTTTGCATTTCCTACCAAATCTGACTTTCCTCTCCCTAGTGTATCTCCTTTCCTCCCTCAATTCTTTCTTCAGTCTTGCCTTTTTATACCCTTCCTCTAGCAAACTTCATTCATCAGAGGATTGTTGGTTCATCATCCTCTTGATCTCTTCCCTGCTTCTTGTCTTCCTTTCTGCCTACACCAAGCCAAATGAAAGGGTACTATCTTCAGGAATTTCTGCAAATGTTCAGAACACCAAAAAAACAATGATATCAGCTTGGCCTTATTGGCAGGGTGTGTTTATGTTCAGCAATGGAATTTCAGGCCATATCCAGCTTCAACCGCATTACCTAACAAGGAGAATTTTAAAACAATACCATTATTTTCCAAAAAGTAGAATCAATCCAACTTTCAAGAGATGTAGACACTTGTGTCGCATATTTTGTCTTATGATTCTATTTGACTTCTCAACAGATGGGAAGAACTGCCCTTACCATCTACCTCCCAAACTGCGGCTGGCAAGAGCCATTTTGAGTCTATGCTTTCTGTTAAAGACAAAATAAGATGGAGCTGGTTGCTGACATTACAGCTGGCATTCGTGAAGCTTTTTGTGAAAGCCTATTTAAATTCTAAACTTGACAGCACAGTTGTTGGTTTGTCAAAGCATTGCAAAATGAAAAGAGTGAAGAGAATCTAAAGACCAGAATCTTAGCAGTTTTTTTTTTGTTTTGTTTTAAAGTAGCTATGGATCTAAAAGTATGTATTTGATTCAGTCACTTTACTCAGGGGAAGACACACGTTAACAAAATGATGATACCAAATTACCTTGGGACAAATATATTTCTGAGCCTTCAAAGCCACAAGAAATTATACCTTTCCTTTGCCCAAAAAGTTGTATAACTTCAGCAATCTACATTTATAAAGTCATTTCTCTCATTACTAATTCAATAGCTGAATTAGGTAGACTGATATTATCCTGTTTGCTATACATGGTGTTGCTTTAGTGTGACTTTCAATTGCTAGGAAACCTGAGCAGAATCCACTCACTGGCCTACTGACAGTATAAAAGGGAAAGGTTATGTAGTTGTTTTTGTCTGGAGTGGAGGTCAGTACACACACAACCTTCTTAATCCTGTTAATCAAGAAAAGCATTATGTCTTCCTGATAAAATATTAGATGCACACCAGAGTCACTGAATTCTCTTAGGGTTTGTCACAGAAGTGAAGTAATTTGTTTCCAAGATAGCAAAGCTCTCTCACAGTTGCATGAAGCTACACACACACACACACACACACACACACACACAAAATGGACAAGGAATTGTGCTGGCATGTTGATTTTGGGTCCATGAATATTCAATGAGCAGAATAAAAATTCATAAAGCACAGTAACCTGCTTTACTTATACATTCTTCAATTTTTTTCCAATCACAGCTCTTCAGGAAAATACTCCAGCTGACCAGCTGTTCTATTGTGGCTGCTTAAACAAAAGGCCACTTAACTATGGCTGTAGTTTTAAAATAACAATGTATTTAAATATAAAATTTATTTTTAAATACATGGGGTTTTTTTGTTTAGTTTTTTTTTTTGTTTAGTTTTTTAACAACAGCCCCAAATTTATTTATGGTCACATATATTAATTTAATATATTTTATAGCATACTAATTTACTCTGATTTTTATTTGTGACATTTCTGGAAGTCAAAGATTAAGAGGAAAAAAGTAGCAACTGGAATTTAATTTTCCCCCCTTTAAGTCAGTGCATTTTTATTGAGGCTTACTCTATACAATGTCTGATCTCTCTCTCTCATTAGTGGATGGTCTTCGGGATTTAGCTCACAGGATCTGAGGAGCCTAAGCTAGAGAAAAAGCATAACAGTTCCTTCCTACTATGGTGGGGCATACTCAGGAAGAACTTTATCTCAACCAGTTTCCAGGCCAACTCAAAGTAAACAGCATCCCACAGGATTACCAAATTTTTGTATGGCAAAATATGAAGGATGAATGGTCAAAATTAAAAACTAAACTGGTCAAAAACATAGGGCTGGGGAGATAAGGGTGAAAGAAGCTAAAGCCTGGGTGTTTAGAGAAGTTGTAGGATGGTGAACCTTGAATGAAGGATTGAGGACAGCTTTTTTTAGTGGCATCTGCGGTCATAAGCATGTCTGGAGCAGTTCACAGTATATAGCCTGCTGACACCTTAGTTAAAGTAGTTTTAAATGAAATGCTCAGAGATCATGAAGCAGACAATGAATCACTGCAAGGTAACATCAGGGAAATCTTTGGAGAGCAGGTACAGTTTGAGTTAGGGTCTGAAGAATGAAAGGATTCTCAAACTGCAAAGTAATTGAGAAACAGGGCTCCATGTAGACTGAGCTGATGATCATAGGTATCAAAATGTACTATGTGCTAGAGGAATTGAGTAGTCCGGTGGGGCCTGAGTTGCAGAGGTATGGGGTTTCATCTCTGGCTCTCAGCATGTAGTCAAGATCCACTAGACCTTCCCTATACCTCACATCTTCCCACTTCCTCAGTCTCAAGTTCTTAGAGTTTAACTGTATTTGTCTTTTCATTTTCAGCAATATTGTCTCCTACTTTGATTTGCCTTCATTTTTTCTTCCTTCTTTTATCTTGGGAGAATCCCTTGCTCTGGAGATCTTCCTTTTAGGGGTCCAAAGTCATAAGCAGTGCTCCTAGCCTAATTCCAGCTAGGTTTAATGCCACCTGTTTGGCTGGAAGCAGAAGAGATGACATTTAAAAGATAGATTGAGGAGAAGCCATTTATTGTTTAGAATACCATTGTGTTGGAAACTAAATTGATACTAAGTCTCTTTTAGCATACATAAAATGCATTTATGTGAGGTCAATTTAAGTAGAGGAAATAGAACTGAGTGGTCTTCTATGTTACGTTTAAGATTCACCAACTATTCTAGAAAACCCAGACTGTATAAATCCTAAAGTGAAACTTTCAAGACCAGAACAGATAGCACTGTTGATGGTTGGAGATACCTATAAAAGTGATCTGTTTGTCAAGGGGCAAGATAACAAATATTTGATGGCTGCTTTATGATCAGTTAAAAAGCAGGTCACCATATCAATAATACAGATTAGTGGTACCTATGGCCATAGGTATGACTGGGTAGAAAATAAAATAAAATAAAATAAAATAAAATAAAATAAAATAAAATAAAATAAAATAAAATAAAATAAAATAAAATAAAATAAAATAAAATGCAAGAAGACAGTGTTTCAAAGATGACAATTGCAAAGTAATATGTTTATGGTGGGTCCTCATGCATTTCCCTTGTTTTACTTTAGGATTCGAGTAAAGCAAATGCTGTTTTTGGACAATTAATGATAGACATAATCAATCATGACAACAGTGGTATATTTAGTTGTTGCCTCTGAAAGTTTCTAATACATTTGAACATCACTTTCTCATTCTCTGTGCACCACACAATCTGCAATATTTGAGACCTATCAGATTGAGGCCCATGATCAAAAACCTATTTAATTCGGCCCCCATATAAATGTAGGTAAACACACAGACACACACACACACACACACACACACACACACACACACATTCTGTCCCCATATTCAACCTCAGGAGGTAATTCTTTAATTACCTCCTTTAATTAAACATATTTTCTTATTTTTACTTCAAACATCCTATAATAGGAAAACATGTAACCTTTCACAAAAACCACCTCACAGGACTGCTGTGAAGGTTAACCATGTATCTATAAAGCACCTATTACAGAGAGTGTGTTTTATCAGTGTGGGTTCCTTTCTTGTTCCTACTCATCAGATACTAAAAGTAAATTACCGATAACGAACTAAAAGTTTAAAATACCAGTCAATCAAAGTGAGTCATTAAGCACACATTATAGTGGGGTGTGGGAAAGAATAGGAAGAGAGATAAAAATAAGTTAAAAAACCCCCAAATTTAATAAGACCTGTTTTCTCAAATGTTTTAGTCTCATAGATGACACATTAATAGGGCATATATTGGCAATTACCAAGCATCTGAATTTAATCTGGTATATCTGTTTATTTAAGCCTTTGATATCTAAAACAAACTTTTTGACAATTAAAAACATTATTTAGATGTTTACATTGTTTCCATAGAAGTATAGATGCATGCATGTTCAAGAAACCTACACTATTTATGAATGACTGCTAACCAGTAGAGATGATGTTAATCTGCCAAAGTGTTTCTCTAATAGCTTATCCCTATATGTCAGTATCCCTGAATATCAGAATTTATGTCAAAGAAACTTCCCTTTATAACCATTCATAACCATTCGGTATTATTTAATAATCATCTACTACATGCACCACCCATGTGCTGGGTGCTAGGAATCTGTGTTGAACAAAAAAGACATGACTCTGTACTCCAGGAACCCATGTAAAATTTGTCTACTTGTGGATAGTGCCCCTGTGTCAGTCATGTCCTTCCCACTAAATTGTTACGATGTGACAAGATCCATCCTTTATGGGAATTCTGTGACCACCCTAGCCATGTTGATCTCCCTAGTATACATGGCATGCACTACATATGCACATACTTCATAGAATCTTCCATACAATCCATCAAGAGTGACATTATTATCCTTTTTTAAAAGATACAGAACTGAGGCCCTCGGACTTTCTATATGTGCCCCAAAACACAAAATTTGTAACTGGTAGATACTGTATTTAAACCTTGGTCTTTTAAATTAACTCTTTAAAATCCAAACTGTTTTTTAAAGGGGAATCCAGGTTTTGTTGGGCCTGAACCTTACATAATCGGTGGATCTCCTGGGGCGGGAGGCAAGAAAACTGTAGAAAATTAGGTATGAGCATAACTATTTATTCAGAATGAGAAAATTATTGAAGTTTAAAATTTGAAAACCCTCTTAGGTTATTTATCAGAAATGCTTACATGGAAATGTTCGTTGAAAGCAATTTGAATTTCTCTTCCAATGCTGAATGTCCTACAAATAACAACACACCAAGGGCACACAGGGTCCACACCAAGTGACAGGCCCTGAAGCTTAAATTTCATGTGTTTCAGAGTAAAGCCACCTCTGTTCTCACTTAGGATGCTGACGTCTGGGAGCAGATATGGGTTCTACATCTAATTCAATAGATGCAAATATTCTAATTAGATAAAGCACAAAAAGTCCCATGAGAACTGGTAACCATTCCCTAAAACCCACAGCTTACCGGAACATTCATGATATACAACAAGCCCCTGGAAATCCTCAATTCACTATATAAACGAAGATGGCACAAGTTCTCATCCCAGCCCCCTCCACATGCGTGCACACACATGTGCTCTCACACCAAATAAAATGGTGGCTGGTGCTTTAGCATGACCCTATTATTGGCCAACGTTTTTTGTTGTATCCTGACCTCTCTGGTCTCAGAAGTCATGTGCACATGTTGCATTTTACCTGCTAACACTCTTTTGTTTTGCACTGGGTTCACGAGAATTCTGTAGTAGGTTTTATGGGATTATGATAACTCTGGTACATCTGCACATGGACAAATCATGATATTTGCAGTCTGTGGGAAAGGAGGCAGGGAAACGAATGGGAATGGGGCAGGAAATAAACAAAAACTTCTCTTTATTTTTTAATGAATTTCTCTTCTTCTTCCCCTATATATCCCTTACATGTTGGAGTGTTTATAGGGCTCAACCCTAAACCCTCTTTGTTGATTCTCATTCTACATATTCCGTGAATGATACCACATACTCCAGTAACTTTGGTCATCAAATACATTATGATTCTTCTGAAACATTTTTGTGCAGTCTAGCTCCCTGTCCTAAATTCAAGGTTTCTCAAAAACTTATGGCATATCTGCAGTTGAATATCTCATGCATACCTTAAACTCAAAGTGGCCAACACCACACTCATGATCTCTTTATCCTAACACTGGCTCTGCTTGTGTGTTCTCTGAATAGGTGAATGGCAAGGCTACATATCAAGTAAGCCATGTGAAAAACCTGGAAGTCATTATGGAAACCCTCTCCTTCTCACTTCCAACATCCGATATATACATACATACACACATAAAGTGTATATTCTTTTAACTTAATGTGTTTTGAATATATCCCATATTTCCCATTATTAATGCAGAGATTGCTTGTGATTCATGTACTAAGGTGTCTCCAGGGTTCACACAGTACCTGTCACGTTGTAAGGACTTAGTTAAGATACACAGAATGAGAGAATAGTATGGACTTTTAGTTACATGATTGGCTGTTAAGACAAATCTCAAAATAAATGGAAAAAAACTTACCTTTATGATTAGCACCTACTTTAGGAGAAACATTGTTTTATATGCATAATTACTGGTAGGATTATTGAATAACCAGTTTCATTTCTTTCTAGACAACTTTTGTATTTCTGATGAGAACAAAATTGCTGTGAGGATGTTGCAAAAAGTATGAGTGCCTGCAGCTGTCAGAAACAGACTTTTGAAAAAGTAATCACCACAGCAAATGTGTGTTTTCTCATAATGTGCATTTTGGGGTGTGTGTGTGTGCATGATATGTTTCAAATTTCATAAAAGATAATAAAAATGCAGTCTGGCAAAAGTTACTATTGCATTTTAATTAGGTTTTCCATGTTATGACCTCAGGAATATTTGTAGAAGTTGTTTCTTAAAATGAGTAAAAGAGTAGTGAAAATTGAGGCAAAAGTTTAGACTTGGCAATTGAGCTTTAGTCGGGTACTCATCACTATAATTGTGTTTAAAATAGTTAAAATTTCATAAATCTCTCCAAAATTTTCAAATATGCAGGAATATTTGCTTATTTCCAGCTGAACATTTTGTAATATGAATGTATTAATTGTATATTAGAAGTGTGTCAACTGGAAAAGCAAAGGGTCAAAAGACTTTACGCTTTCTAAGCTATCACTAAATTTTCTAATGCATTTCAAATATTTAAGTATAATTGATTCACATATATATAAATACATGTAGCCTACTCTATCTCAGATAATGTGTCAAGACTCAATATTGTTAAAATGTCAATTCTCCCCAAACTGACCTATAGATTTAAGGCAATCTCAATCAAAATTCTAGCAGGTATTTTGTAGAAACTATCTAGCTGTTTCTAAAATTCATATGGTAATATGAAGTATCTTTAAATACAAAAATTACTTGGAATAAATAAATGCACACTATATGATATACTTCTCTCTTATACATTATATGTAGTTTGCACCACCCGAGTCCAAGAATTTAAGCTATAAAAAAACAGTCAGGTTCTTGCCTATTTTGTTCAGTGGTATACCCCCAACAACAAGAATTGTGCTGCCATATAGTAGTTTTTTGATATTTGGTGAATGAATGAATGAATAAAAAGATAAAATATAGAACCCTAGAAACATATATATTAACTTGATCTATGAGAGAAGATGATAACATCAGTAGGGAAAGAATGGGAACCAAGAAATAGTGCTAGGAAAATTGGTTATTCAAATGAGAAAAAAAAATTGGATTCACATCATACATAAGAATCAGTTCCACATCAGTTAAGGAAGTAAATGGAAAGACAAAACTTTGAAACTCTTAGAAGAGAATATATTAGAATACCCAAAAGACCTCCAGATAAAGAATGGATTTTTTTTTAGATAAGATACAAAAAATACATACTACAAAGGGGAAGAATGATCATTTTGACAAAATTCAAGTAAAAATAACAAACACATCAGAAAAGAAAATAAAGCCAGAGGAGTGGAATGTATCATGCTGGGGTGTCCAAACTTTTGGCATCTCTGGGCCACACTGGAAGAAGAATTGTCTTGGGCTACACATTAAATACATTGTGACACATAATCACACACACACACAAACCTCACTTAGGATGCTGCATTATGCATTACAAGCATAATGTTTTAAGTAAATTTATGATTTTTCTGTTGGGCTACATTCATAGCCATCTTGAGCTGCATGTGGCCTGCAGGCCACAGGTTGGACACCCCTTTGTCCATAGCAGTTACTGTCCCAAATATAGGATCTAGGTGTTGGGTGCCAAGGACAGAAATCTAATGTGTGCTTGTGAACAGGAAAATTGGCAAATAAGTTTGGTAATTAAAAAAAATTATCCCCTGCTCTCCATCTATGAGCCTGTCTCTATTTTCCTTGTTAGTTCCTTTGTTCATTAGATTCCACATGTGAGTGAAATCATACGGTATTTTCCTTTCTCTGCCTGGTTTATTTCACTTAGGATAATGTTCTCCAGGGCCATCCATGTTGTCACAAAGGGTAAAACTTTCTCTTTTTTTAATAGCCAAATAATATTCCATTGTGTAAATGTCCCATAGTTGTTTTATCCACTCATCTACTGATGGACACTTGGGCTGCTTCCATATCTTGGCGATTATAAATAACACTGCAATGACATAGGGGTGCTTATGTTCTCCAAATTAGTGTTTTGGGTTCCTCCAGATATATTCCTGGAAGTGGGATCACTGGGTCAAAAGGCAGATCTATTTTTAATTTTTTGAAGTATCTCCATACTGTTTTCCACAGTGGCTGCAATAATCTGCACTCCCACACACAGTGTAAAAGGGTTCACCTTTCTCCACATCCTCACCACCACTTGTTTGTTGAGTTATTGATGATGACCATTCTGACTGGAGTGAGGTGATATCTCTTTTTGGCTTGAATTTGCATTTCTCTGATGATTAGTGACATTGAGCATGTTTCTATATGTCTGTTGGCCATCTGTATGTCCTCTTTGGAGAAGTGTCTATTCAGACCCTTTGCCCATTTAAGTTTTTTCTTTCTTTCTTTCTTTCTTTCTTTCTTTCTTTCTTTCTTTCTTTCTTTCTTTCTTTCTTTCTTTCTTTCTTTCTTTCTTTCTTTCTTTCTGTGTTCAGTTTTGTAAGCTCTTTCTAAATTTTGCATATTAACCCCTTATCAGATATATTGATGAATGTTTTCCCATTCTGTGGGTTGTTTTTCTATTTTGTTAATGTGTTTCCTTTGCTGTGCAAAAACTTCTTAGTTTAATGTACTCTCATTTGTTTATTTTATAATAAAATCCTTGCCTGGGGAGATGTATCCAATAAAAGAGAGCAGGATGACAGCTAAGGGTGGAGGTAGGTTAGAGGTGGAGAGATTGAGCAAAAAGTAAAAAGGACCCATGGACACAGATGAGAGTGTGGTGATTGTTGGGAGGAAAGGGTATAAGGGGACTAAATGGTAATGGAACAAAATACAATTCCTTTTTAAGAAAAATAAAATAAATTTAAAATATTATCCCAAAGTTTGCTTAGGATTGATACAAAATAACTCTTTTAGTCCACCATGGTGAATGTGACTTTGGCGGAACCACCTTGGAAAATATTTTTGCAATACCTATTATGGAGTATGACTCAGCAATTCTATTTCTAGATATAAGAGGTGAATTCTTGCACACATGACCAAGAAGACACAGAGCTGGCTTTTTGTTGCAACACTTTTTCAAATGAGGAAAATCAAAAGTAACATGTCCACAGGTAGGAGAGTTGATGAATAATAATAAATCATAGTATATTCATAAATTTAAAGGAGATGAATTAGATCTACATCGATCCACTTGGATAAATCTAGAAAACAGTACTGAGTGGGGAAGAGAAATACAAAAAGGATATGTACAGTGTAAAGGAATTTCAGTGTATTTTGAAAACATGAAATCATGGCATATTGTTTACAAGCAGGTAAATATCTGATGAAATTGCCAAATTATATGTATGTGAGATATACATCAACTTCTGAATAATATCTACTTTTAATAAGAGAAGAAAGATACTTTGATAGGAAAGACATACAGATGGAGACATCAACTATGTGGGTGATATTTTTTTGGTTAAAGAAGGGAAAAGGGAAATAATGGTGATGCAAGAAGTATTGGGGCAGTAAACACACAATACAATATATGTATTGTAGAATTGTATACCCTGAACCTGTATAATTGTATTAACCAATGTCACCTCAATAAATTAAGTTAAAACATTTTCTCAGTTTAAGAAAGGAGCTTTGGAGAAAATGCAGTTTTATGTTTCTGTCTTAAATCTAGTTTCTTTCATTAGTACTCCTTAGACAAGCAGCATATTACAGAGGATAAAACTGTGGGCTGTGGAACTCTAATGTCAGGAGATGGAATCTCAGCCACACCATTTACTGTCTGCGTGGTATTTGGCATTTGATCCTTGCTCTCTGATTCTTGTTTTCCTCATCTGTTGTAGCTCATATCTCATGCGTTTTTTCTTAGGGTTGTCTAACTGTGATAACATATGTAAAAGAAACTTAGACCAGTGCCCAATGCAAAGTAAGTGTTGCCTATTACTACTATTTTACTATGTTTGTAATACTTCATAATACATCGATGGGGAAGAGCATGAAAAACGGCTTTGCAGTCAAATTGATGGTCTATGAGTTAAAATCTCAAACAATTAAGGAAAGACTGTACTGCAATAATAAAATACTAATTGTCATGAGAGAGGCTGGTCTCCGTGAGGTACGGAGAAACATGACAGCACAAAAAAGGCGTACAGTTGGTTAAAATTTCAGGGAAGTCTTTCTGAAGGGGTTGATCACATTGCTGAGACTCGAAAGCCATAAATGCGATGACTACCCTGCTGAGTTTTCCTTTAGTGGAGAAATTCTTCAATATTTTGCATTTACCTTAAGTTAATTAATACACCAAAAGGCAGTTACTATTAATTTTCTAAACAATTTTATTTGTCAACCTTGAAGTCTAAAGTGACATATGCACACCCCTTGTCTCAAAATATTTCATAAGAGGAAGTGAAAGTGTGGCAATGTTTCTTGGAGGAAACATATAAAATAGAGATGTCAATGAAAGAAGTGACAACTTGTCAAGGCAGAGCTGAAATATTGGGAAGACATCAGTAAGGCCTCCACCCTTTCAGTGAATGCACCTCGGATGGAACTAAAAAATGGAACTAAAAACCTTTAAGAAATTATCAAAACAAAATGTGAACAAAATTACAATTATTTAAAAGGGGAATTACAGACAAATAATCATAAGCTATTTGCAACAGATGTGGATCTCAATAAAAATGATAAAAGCACTGAGCATTACATTGATTTCACAGGCAGGGAGAACAGGGGACAGTTTTGCAGAAAGAAAAAATACAGTCCAGCTGCTAACTTTATTCTTTATTCCTCTTGATTACATAATTATTCCTCAAATTTAATTTATGCTTTGAAAATAAATTGAATTAAGCAAAAATGGCCCATTTTTTTGAGAGTATCGACTACCAACTATAAAGCTGAAGGATCAAACCCTTTGGATGTACATAAGCACAAGTGTGCATAGACGTGTGTATGAGAAAGATGCTTCTTTGTCATACAGACAGCATCCCATTGTTTTCTTAAAGTTAGTTTATGAATAGTTTTTTTAATACAAAATATCAGTCACCATAGAAATAATGTTTCAGATGAGGATAGATTCTCAAGCCAGCTAACTAAACAGAACAAAACAAAAGAAAAACCCCTTCTTTAATCAATGAAAGAAACCATAATTTGTAAACTTCTTGAAGGTGGAATGTTGTAGTGAAAAGGACATTGCACTTGGAGCCAGGAGACTAGGATTTGAATCCTGAATCTTTATAATAATGGTAACCACCAATTTCTTTATTTAAAAAAAGATTCTAGGAAATTACATAATCCCAGTTTTCTCCTGCCATTGTTTGTAAATGCAGTCAAAACCTAAAGCGAACTTAAGCACAGCATTAAGGAGGACTGTTGCTGACTGGGAGAGGAAAGTAAGGGAAAAGAAAGGGGGAGGTGGGCAACTATGTATGAGAAATACCAAGGCCACAGCATGATTTAAATTGTGGCCCCATCACTAATCAGCTCAGTGACCTTGGACTAGACACTGAATGTTCAAAAGTTTCAATTTCCTCGTGTAATATGGGCATTATAATCATATGTATCTCAAAGTATTAAATTAAAAGAGAAAATACATGTAAACTGCCGAACACAGTGCCTGGAAAAGAGTAATTATCAGTGAATGTTATCTATTGTTATCAAATAATTCATATTATACTCTATTAATATTAATGGGAATGTTTTACTCAGAATTTTATTACATTCCGAAAGAAATAACTATACTGAAGCTTTCCATTTCGATACAGGCTCTCTCTAGAAGTTTCTGTCTCCTTTCAACTAGTCTCTAAGGGAAATCAATCATTTTGATATTCCCAGACAGCTGATATAGCATGATTATCTGAATAACATATCCCTCAACTTCTGCATGTCGATGGAACTTGGAAGTCTCCAGTGTTCCCAGAATTCATAGCTCTGGAATCAAGGGGTCAAAATGATACAGGTATCACCCTAAAATGTCAGGGTCAGCAAGAAATCTTAGATCAATGTTATCACGGGATTGGTCAGTTTCTGTAGTACAAAATTGCCCTTGGACAGAGGTTAATATTTTCATGATTTAAAAAGAAATATTGAGGGATGCGGGTTCAAAATGGGTACTGTTCAGCAGCCCATGATGAAACTTTTCTAACATCTCCCAAAATGGCACAGAAAAAGATGAAATCTCACAATATTACTGAGTTCTAGGAATTACACGTCATTTATTGAGAAAATCCAGGAAATGTTTCTACTAATTCCTAAACTAAATTGAAGAAAATACCTTGTGAAGCTTGACAGGTAACCCCGGTAAACTGATATAGGTTTCCCTTGTTGTCCAAAAATAGAGCGTTCCTAGGCAACCTTTCCTAAGTTCAAATAATGAAAAGCAAAGAAGCAATTACCATTAATTTATATGGAAAATTCTTTGAATGTTTGCAGACCCAAAATACCACCTACAAAAGCATACTATGTATATACATGCTAAGCATCACACCTTCAGGAGCTCTTAGACTTTTCTAAAATCTTAGAACACATCTAGCTATTAACTGCACATGATAATTCAAGATCAAGCACAGATGCCCACAGACACTGTTCATAGTTATGATGTCTTGGTGTTGAGATGCTGAGTGTGGCTCCTGGACTGAGCTTGGCAGCACTGCTCTCTCTGCTGGGGGTGTATGCACCTTCCATAACAGCTTGCTGCAAAACAAATGCTGAACACTATTTTTGCTTTTCAGGGGTTTTTTTTTGTGAAAGCAAAAATCCTGTTCAGATTTCTTTCAGTTAGCCGAAAAAGGACTAATGTAGGTCTTTCATAAAAGCAAAGTGACATAACTCGAACTTTTCAAAGACTGAAGATACCTATACTCTCATTATTTCCTTTTTTACCAGTAAGGAAGCAAAGGTTCAGAGAGGCGAAATAACTTGCCCAAAGTAACACAGCCACTAGGTGACAGAACTCACATTTTGCAACCCTGACACATTTACCGAGTTCTAAACTATTATATTAAACTTTCTACTTGGATATCTGAAGGCATCTTAAACTTAGTATAACCAAATTAGAAATCTTAATCCTGCCACTCTACTCTCTAATGCTAAAACCTACTTCAGACCCAATCTTAAGTATCTGTGTAAATGATATCCCCCTCCCACCCAGTGGATCAAGCCAAACAAACAAAATGCACGCACATGTACACAACACCCCATAGAGCTCAGTCTTGACTCATGTCTCTCTTTCTCACCCTGAGTATTCAATTTTTCAGACGTTTATGTTTGTCATCTTTTCCTTCAAAATATATCCTAAATCCTACCATTTTTCTCCATCTGCACTAATATCACACTAGTCTAAGCCACCATCATCTCTCTTGTATATTATTGTAAAAACCTCCCAGATAATCTCTTTGTTTCCACTATTTCCTCTACACACTGCTTGAATTATGTTTTTAAAATATAAGCCAAATTATATTCTCCTCATGCATATAACCCTTAACTGGTTTTCCATTGCTCTTACAACAAAACCCAAAGTTATTAAGAGGACAAGGCCATCCATGACCTGCTTCCTATATACCTCCCTGACCTTCCATCTAACTGCCCTTGTTCACCGTGTTATGGCAACATCAATCCTCATTTGATTTCTTAAATATGCCAACTTGTTTTTGCTTCATGGCCTCTGGGAATGCTATTACTTCTGCCAGGAAGCCTTTGAACAAGAGTTTTACACTGTTCTTTCATTATTGCCATTCAGATCAGCTCTAACCCCACCCACCTCAATGGTCATTGCCTGACTACCCAGTTTAAGCTGTCTTTCACCTGCACTCCATCACCTTCAATGACGTTATCCCAACATGTTTTCTTCAAGGCAGTTACCATTATTGGAAATCATCTTGTTCACTTTTTTGTTTTGTGGAAATAAATGAAGACCTGACAAATGAGAAAAGCAATGACTATTTATTCAGAACTCTGTATAACAAGGGAGTCAGCTACCATCACTTGTGTTTTAAGCAGAGAGGAGAAAGTTTTGTAGTGGAAAAAATGGAAAGTTTCAGATATGAACTGATTCAAGGCTATTGACATGAGGAAGCTGCTGAATGGTAACCTGAAGCTGGGTATAGTATGTGATTGGCGATAGGTGTGTATTTGGTTTTCTCTGGTTGGTCCTAATTGAAAGTGGGGACAAAATTAAGAAAGCTATCAATTATAGGTCAAGTCTTGGCTATTTGGGGTCAATTACTAGAGATAGAAGTCTGACTTTCTATAAGCTTGACTTATAGCAGGCTGTTTTGGGGAGCAAATTTTGCTGCACATTATGGGTCAAAATTCTATTTTTTTATACATGGTCTGCAGATTGTCCATTTGTATATTCAGTCTCTCAGTTGCTCATCATTTATGTCTCCCAAATGAATGTAAATTCCAGGAGAGCAAGTCCTCTGACTGTCGTTCAACTACAACATTCAGTGGCACATAGTAGGTATTCAATACATATTTGATCAATGAATGATTGAAAGGTCAACTGAGTGCTCAAAGTCTTTATTGCTGTATACTTATTGCTTTTAAAAGCTAAAAGCAAAATAAAAATATATAAGTATAGAACTTACTCTTTGGTCAGCATGATTGACCGATTTTATTGATACATTGATCTGATGTAACTCAAGCACACTGATTTGATCCCAGTAACATAATCTCCTTACCATTAAAATGAACACTAAATTCCATCATAAATTATTCATCAAGCCAGAATATGTAAAGTATTAATGGCAACTCTTAACAATAAATGGGTACTTTGGCACAGACTGCAGAGGGGTGCTTTTGTAAGAAGACAAGCCGGTCATGATGGGTTCATTCATAATTTGATAGACTTGGAAGAGGAAGATAACAAGCCAGGCTTTTAAATTTTTTTCATGGAAGATAAAGAGCTGCTTGTAGGAAATTTTTGTTTTCCCATGTAGAGGAAGTTCAGGTATCAAAGAATAATGTGGACATTGAATGCCAGAAATGAGTCTTCTCAACTCCATCCCTGTAATCCCCAGCGCATGTAAGCATAGGTCCTCTTAGTTACTCACTCTGACCAGTTTGCATGGCTGCCCTCTTCACTGGAGTGTGAGTTGTTTAAGAGGGGCTGTCTTTGGGAACTGTGACCCATTCTTTTATTCCATTTTTTATCATAGGTTTACATCAATATTCCTAAGATCAAGAAATGAATATTGCTCAAATTTTTTGTAGTATAGTAATTCCCTGCATAGCTCTCTCAGGCTCCCCACTCAGGTCCATTAGGCTAAGCTGGTAAAACAAGGGAAATATCCCAGAGAAAACCTTCCTGTCCTATCAGCTAATATCACAGGATATCATTTGATGTGATTTTTTGGTATTGCTAAACATGTTTTCACAGGTGCAATAGAAACACTAGTCCAGAAAGCCAGGGTTGACATGATTACAATATTGATTCTTTGGAATGCTTTTGGAATAAATGAGATTGTATGATACCTTAGTTTGTATAAGAGATTGGTTTTATTCTAAAATTTCTGGTTTGTAAAAGAAATTTATCTTGCTTGATTGGACTAAAGAAAGGCTTACACAATTACAAGAGCTTTTGGTTTAAATGTAAATTAGTAAAATGTTTCTGAGGGACAATCTGTCAAAGTATACTCAAGGCCCTAAGAACTCTGAATACTGTTTTAAGGGGCTGGTCCTTCCAAAATGGAAACATAACATATGGAATATATATGATGGAATACTAGACAGCTTTACACTCTTGTTTTGAAGGAATATTTAAGAATATGATCATATGTTCATATTATTGTGCTGTTTTTATTAAATTTATTGGGGTGACATTGGTTAATAGGATAGTATAGGTTTCAACAGTATATTTCTATGATACATGATCTGTATACTGCGTTGTGTTCCCACCATCCCAAATCAAATAAATAATCTTCCAACACCATATATTTGGTCCCCTTTACCATTTAGTACCCCCCACCCACTTCCCTCTGGTAACCACTATACTGTCATCTATGTCCATGAATTTCAGTTTTATATCCCACATATGAGTGAAATCATAATGGTTCTTAACTATTTCTGATTGACTTATTTCACTTTGCAAAAGCTAAAGGATGTTAGGCATGTATACAATAATCCAATTTTCAAATGTATTAAGAACATTGATAGTATAAGGCCAACAAAGTGAGACAAAAGAAAAAAAATGCGACAGGAATGAAAAATAAAAGAGAAAACATTGCTATGTCAGAATTGGAAAGCTAAGAGTCAGCTGGAGATCTTGTAATTTCTTCCTCTCCTGAGCTAAAGAGTCCAGCCTGCAGCCAGGTATGTGAGGAAGTCACAACACGTCCCCGAAGGTCTAGGTTAATATTGTGCTATACTGAGAGAGCAGCCATATCTCAGCCTGCCTTGTTTCTTGGCCAGAGAATTATGCTGGCATTACAGATTTGGAATCCAAATATCTATTGATTTATTTTCAAGTGCACATTTGATTATACTGCAGTGATTTATAAAATGTGCTATCACAGAATGGTTATCCATTCATTTCCAAATACCAGTGCATTAATAGGCAATAATGAATTGCAGGATATTAAGCAATATGGAATATGGTTACATGTGTGCTTTCTCTTATAGTCTTACATCCATCTAGTGACAAAAATACACTCGAATTTCATTGCTGAAACTAAGCTGATAGGATATGGTAATAAGCTGACATAATTAATGGACAAACTAGTTTAAAAAATTGTATCAAATAGGTTCCTTATGATGAAATGGCATAATCATTGCACCAAAGGCCAACTCTCTCTCACTAAAACAAATTACTTTGGGAGGCATAATTCGCTGGCGATTAAATAACAGTCAATGCAGAAATATGTAACAGTGTCTTTAAAAGACATTTTGACAATACATATGTTGCAAAGTCTATTGGCTCAGGGCACATGCTCTGTAATAATTGGACTTTTTATCTTCCACAGAGAATATTTTCTAGGTTATCTATGAAATTAGGTCTGAATTTTAAATACACATAATGAATTTATAGTTGATTCAGTCTGACTACTAAATAAATTCCTGATTTTTCTTAAAAAGGCATATTCTTATTACCCAATGCCTCTTATGTCCCCAAAACATAGCACAAGGGCTTGCAAGTAGTAGAAAAGGGAAGGTTTCTAGGTCATGATGATAAAAAGCCACACTTCCTTGGAAGCACTAAAGCCCTGGAGGATTGGGGCAGGGGGTGTGAAAGAGAAATCCCTAAAAGAACTATGTACAAATCTTGCAAGAAATAAAAGTTTTAAAGGAAAAAAATCAATCAAGGGAATGGCAATTCTTCTGCCAAAATGACTTCCTAGGTCAGACAGTAAAGCCATTCTATAAGTTATATACTTTGTGAAAATAATGGATGCAGCAGAAGAATCTAGTGAACTCATAAACAATATGAGGGGTTGATCCTGAAAATTGACTGTACATTGATGATTGTGTATTCCTAGAAAAATATAATTATTTATTCTCTCCATGACTGAATGGGAAAAGTGCTCATTGGAAGGTGGAAAGGCCAGTTTTAAAAAATCATTACAGTGGAGAGACTTTACCATTTACTGAAAAATCCCTGTGCCCCAGGCACACTGTGAAGCCTCTTCATGCCAAGTAGAAAGTCAGATACTGAAAGCTTCCTGATAAGCTGAAAAATAGTATGCTTTAATAGAGCAAATCAGTTTGGACCAAATGGTCAAACCAACTGTACATGAAAAAGAGTTTGAATAAATAAATATGCCAGGAGCTCCTATCTGAAAGCCAAAAGAAATTCGAGACATTCTGTTCTTAATCTTTCTTAATACAATTACCTTATGCTTATTTATGGACAGCCTGCAATTAGGATAATCTGATTTGATTAAAAGCTAAATTTTAAAACAAGCCAATAATAATGATCATAATGATGATAGCAATGTTGCCTTATATTTCGTTTCCCGATATAAGTTATAAAACATATTGATACTGGCTATTTTTTCTAATCCCCACAGGTAAGTCTTTGTGCTATATATTACTTTTCAACTCAACCCTCCAGAGCTGCTGAGGCAGTCAGTTTATACAGGTATCTATAAGGCCTATATAATCTGACTACCTCTCACCTCGGCAGCGCCTGAACCTGTGCTGGGTACTGTGTACCTCTTGCTTTTTGCAGCTGGGTCTTCTTCGAAGCTACAGGGCAACATCTGGACTCATGCACAGTCAGAAATATGAGAACGTTAACATCTTATGGGTAGAGTTGTTAGATTTCACAAATAAAAATACATAGACTCAATTTCATTTGAGTTTCACATAAACCATGAATAACTATTAAGAATACCTATGTTTCATGCAATATTTACTCTAAAAAAGTTCATCTAAAATTCAAATTTAACCGGGTGTCTTATATTTTATATGCCAATCTTATCTGTGAGTTAATACTTGGCCAGTGCAGCATTGAGACTGGCATTGAGTAAGTGCTTTTTCTGTCCTATGAGTGAAAATTTTTGAAATGTATTTTACACAACAACTTAAATCTTGGTGGGGGGAAGCTACAGTTGCCCATAACTATAACTAGCTCAATATAATATGCCTGTATTATTTCCCCTCCTTTCCCATTTCACATTTACTGACCCCCATTCTTGTTCCCTGGTTCCCTGGGATTACATCCCCAGATAAACTGCCTGTATAAAAGCCTTTCTCTCATACTCCACCCTCCCACGTGGAGAACTCAAACTTAAAATAGTATTGGGAAATTCTATGAAGTTGTAGTAAAGTTAGAGGTAAAAAACCACTTTAGAAATGTGAAAACTAA
Organism: Mormoops blainvillei; assembly: GCA_004026545.1. NCBI lineage: Eukaryota > Metazoa > Chordata > Mammalia > Chiroptera > Mormoopidae > Mormoops > Mormoops blainvillei. The sequence goes on along the minus strand of PVJD01010476.1, from coordinate 3,412 downwards.
TTTCAGTAGAGTTCAGTTGCTTTGTTTAAGGTCACATTGTTCAGTAGAGGCACATCTGAAATTTGAACTGTTATCTGACTTCAATGTTCTTCAACTAGAAGATCAGCTTATGCTTATTTCACACAATCTTTTCTCTATTTTTTAAAGATTTTATTTATTTTTGTTAGGTAGAGGGGAAGGGAGGGAGAAAGAGAGGGAGAGAATCGTCAGTGTGTGGTTGCCTCTCGCGTGCCCCCTACTGGGGACCTGGCCTGCAACTCAGGCATGTGCCCTGACTGGGAATTGAACTGGTGACCCTTGGGTTTGCAGGCCGGCCCTCAAGCCACTGAGCCACACCAACCAGGGTGTTTTTCTTTATTTTTATTGTTGACACTATTGCAGATGTCCCTATTTTCTCCCCTTTGACCCTCTTTTCTCAGCACAAAACCTTTTTAAGGAAAAATCAATTTAATATTTCTGTAAAAGTGGTACAGTGACAGTATTAAGAATGAAAAGCACAGATTCTTTCATTTTCTAGCAAAAACAAACAAAACCTTCTAATCCCACTACACTCACCAAAAAACTAACAACAGCAATTATTCCAAACATATTTTTTTGCATTTGTTTGAAACACAAAGACTAAGAAAATTTTATGGTGTATGTATATAACTTAATTGTATTTTATTATATAAGTATAATTTTAATTACAATTTTACTCAAATGTAAGAAAAGGAAAAGAAAGTGAAGAAAATGTTTCATTTCAGATACATGTTTCTCTATAATAAGATAGTATTTTTAAAAAATATTTCTCAAAGCATAATAAAATAGATTGTAGCAATATGAAAAAAAAACTAGAGTCATTATTAGTTTTAATTAAATGATTTATTTTATATTATATTAATTAACTGCTCACTGTAAAAGAGGAGCACATTAACTGTCTCACATTTTTTTCTCATCTTCCTGGCTCCCTCCCACCCAATTTTTGTGAATTATGTCCTTCATTTTACATTGTCAAGATTTCTAATATGTATATCCAATTTCATGACTATCATTTCCACATTTTATTTTATTATTAATTCAATGTTTCAATGGATTCAAATGTAATGACCTCTTCTCAACTGTCTTCACCATTTCTAAGGGCTTTAATTTGAATCACCTCTAAAATAACAACGGTTTGTTTCATAAAACCTAGATTTTGTTTGCTGTTTGCTTTTTAATTTTTTTATTATTTTAATATAAAAGGTGTTTGTTTTTATTTTATTTTCTATTGAATTTATTTGGGTGTAAAACCATATAACCTTCATGAACAACTCTAAAGAAAGGGTTTTTGGACCTTGTATTCCTACTTCTTTCAATTTTCAAGAATGTCTGCTTATTGTCCTTATGTTTGAATAACTGATATAATATTCTTGAATCTCATCTACTTTCCCTTGGGAATTTAGAGGTATATGCTTATGATCTTTGGGTTTTAAAATCATCTTGGAAAACAGAGAAGACAATGAGAATTTTTCTCCTCATAGGTGATTCGCTTTTCTATCCTGAATACTTGAATATATATTTTTATATTCTATAAATTCAATAACTGAACCAGGGTAAGTCTTCAAGCATCCTGTATGGAAATTTTATGCAACAATCTGTGTGTTTTAGTCTATTGATCTGAAATTATATTTTTGCATGTATTTGTTTATTGTCTGTTTCCCTTAGGTGAGAAGGTTAGCGTCATGAGTCCAGGGAATTTGACCTCCTAGTCACTACTATGATTCCTAAGCCTCTAGGTTGGGACCTCTCACATTGTAGATAATTAAAAGACATTTATAAAATGAATGTTGTTGAATGAATGACTTTCTTATTTCAGATAATTTTTCTTTAAAAGCCAGGCAGAAAAAGATAAATACCATATGATTTTACTCATATGTGGGATCTAATAAACAAACTGAACTAACATGGAAAATGGGGAGAGACTCATAGATGGAGAGCAGGATGACAGCTAGTTGAGGGGGGCAGAGGTTAGGGGTGGAGGAGCTGAGCAAAAAGAAGAAATGACTCATAGACATGGACAACAGTGTGGTGATTACTGGGGGTAGGGGGGTATAAGGGTAATGGAAAAACACAATAAAGATCAAAGTTAAAATAAATAAATTTATTTTTTTTAAGATTTTTATTCATTTATTTTTAGAGAGAGGAGAAGGGAGGGAGCAAGGGAGGGAGAGAAACATCACTCAGTTGCCTTTTACACGTGTCCCAACCAGGGACCAACCTGCAACCCAGGCATGTGACCTGACCTGGAATTGAACCAGGGACACTTCACTTTGTAGAACAACACTCAAATCAACAGAGCCATGCTGGTCAGGGCTCTTTTTTTTTATTATTATTATTTTTAGTATGAGGTTGCTTTTCAGCTTTAGGAACAGAAGCTATGGCTTTATTATCTGTAAGCTAATGTTTTACAGTTTCATTTAAAAATTTTTCATCATGTAGAATGTATTTGAAATAAAGAATAGAGCTCCACATTCACATTTTTACAAACAGCTAGCCATTTGATCCAGAGCGATCTATTACATAGTTATTGCTGCCTCCACTTACATGTAATCCGCCTGTAAATACCATAAGCAACTCCTATATGTATTTGGGTCAATTTGTGAACTCCTTATTTTTTCTGTTAAATTGATTGTTTTCTCCCATATTGAAATTTGAAATGTAATTCTGTGTAACGTTTATTTCTATTGGCTCCTTTCTTAGTACTCTGGCCACTTCCTCTTTGTCATCTACATTAATTGAGCTGATCTCAAGCCTTTCCACTATGATATTAATATTACTTCAACCATGTATAATCTGATCTTCTAATATTTGAGATATTCTCTTACTGGATTCAGGTTGTTATTAAATTGTTCTAAAATGTGAAATGCTTGTGGGGAATTTTTTCCATTTTTTATATTGTTTTAACCTAAATTGAAAGTTTTGTTTTCCACATGCTAGATCCACAATTTTTAACTTTTTAAAATAGTTCATTTTTAATTATATTTTTCCAATACCATTTATCCCCCATATACCTTCTTCCACCTCCACCCGCCTCCCACCCACAATTACCACACTTGTTGTCCCTATGATGAGTATTGAACACATTTTTATGTCATAGAGGAGCTCCTGTTCAGGTCTGCTGACATAGTTGTGCTCTGATTTCTTTTCACCTTGTTCATGCATAGGTTGCTTTATTTAGAGTTGTGGTTTGATTCTCATATATATTGAGCTTACATTTTTTAAAAGTTTCTTTCCTGCAGTATCTGGACCTGCTTTGATGATGTCCTCTCAAGCACTGGTTTATATGCTGACTTTTTGTGTTTTAACCATTTTCTTGTACCACATTGGCATGGAGAGAGTGAGGAACACAGCTGGGGCAAAATTGGCATGCTCCTGGGTGCAACCCTGAGCTTCT
>PVJD01010475.1:0-53395 GCA_004026545.1 Mormoops blainvillei | reverse complement strand
AGATATATAAGAAAGGCACAATGTTTGCTCCCTGGAGGGGAGCTGAGACATGAGGGACAGAGTAGATGGAGACTGATTTTCCATTATGTATCTTCCAACACCTTTTGAATTACATGACTATATTATCTAATTAATTTTTTTTCAATCTGATCATTGAAGAATTACTTAAAGGGGATACAGTACTGAGGTAACAAAGGAATTCCTTCTTCATTTGCTCTGACAGATGGTCATCTGACTATGTCCAACACTTTCTGTGACAGTTCAAGGCTGAGAAGTCAAGTATCTAAAATTCATTCAGACACTGAGCTAAAGTCTATGTTCCTAGAAAGCTGCCCCACCACTCCACCTCCCAACCTCTAATGCCCTCTACCCCACATCTAGTTCTTTCTCTGCAACACAAAGTAAGACTCTTCCTCTCCCAGCCTTTAAAATGTTTGCCGAAGGCTATCATGCAGAAGGCTGTTCTTAGTGGGAGGTCACAAACAAAAGCTGGCTGGGCGGGCAGGTAATGAAAAGGAGTAAAGCAGGCCTAGGCCGGACAAAGCAGGCAGAGTACCCCCACCTAAGGAAAAGGACACAAGGAGGAGTGGTGCGTGCCCTGCCTAGGAGGTTTAGAGAGGCAGCAGCTACTCTTCTCTAAGGAAACACTGCCATGGAGGAACGATGGCCAGATGTTGTCATATCTTCCCAGGGATGTTGGAAACTGATATTTATTTAAAATACCTCAGATTTTTAAATGCTGGAAACTAAATGAACTTTTTAAAACACCATGCAGACCAATGACATGTGCAGCTAAATGGGGCTTTCAGGTCACCAGTTTAAAATATGTTCTGTTTTCCTTCAAGTACCATGAGATTTTCTCTTTTTGTTGTATTCTGGTTGAGTCTGCTAGAAAGAAGAACAAATAAAAATATATTTTCAAAACATTCAGTTATATTTTGATTTGGCATGACAATTTATTAATCTATCTATCACTTCGAAAGGTTCTAGGTAAGTTATTTACCAGTAATTTTGTTTAGCTAAGGATTACAAGAAAAACCACAATTTGTGTGTGTGTGCATGTGTGTGTATGCATTGTGTGGTATGTGTGTGCTCTTGTTGTTTCTGAAGACTTTTATTATTTATTATTGTAAGACTGTCTTTGGTGTCAGGAATTGAAGGTATTTCCAAAGGACAGTTTTTCACAGTTGAATATATGTTTTCAGGGCTCATTATACCACTAGGATTTATTTGCAAAACATACTTCTCATTTCAATGGAAGGAAGTTTCATCGAAACAAAATTAAAATTTCTTACCAATCTGCCTCGTGACAACCTAAAAAGACTATTAAGCTATTAAAAAAAAGAGGACTTTCAGCCAAGATGGAGGTATAGGTAGATACACTTCACTTCCTCACACAACCAAAAGAAGGACAACAACCAATTTAAAAACAAAAAACAACCAGAGCCGCCAGAAAATTGAACTGTATGGAAGTCCAACAACCAAGAAGTTAAAGAAGAAACATTCATCCAGACTGGTAGGAGGGGTGAAAACAGGCAGTTGGGGTGTAGAGGACACAGGTGAGGTGGCGCCTGGCAGACTGGGCAGGCAAGGCGGCACCTATCAGACCAGGAGGTCCCACATTCATGTGTGGATAAACCAGAAGGAACAACTGGAGAGCAAGACAGACCATGTAGCCAGGGTTCCAGCACAGGGAAACAAAGCCTCAAAACCTCTGGCTATAAAGAACCTGTGGGGTTTGTGGCAGCAGAAAAAACTCCCAGTTTCACAGGAGAGTCTTTTAAAGGGACTCACGGGGTCCTAGAATGTACACAAACCCACCCACCCATGAATCGGCACCAGAAGGGCCCAATTCGCTTTTGGGCAGCAGAGGAAGTGACTGAAAGCAGGTCAAGAGCCCAGCAAGTGGCACTGTTCCCTCTCCGACCCCTTCCCCATGTAGAACACCATAATGCAGTAAAGAGGGTTGACCTGCCATGATGAATATCTAAGGCTCCATCCCTTACAACATAACATGTGTACTCAAACAAAGAATTATGAGCCAAATGAAAGAACAGATCAAAACTCCAGAAAAAGAACTAAGCCATGAGGGGGCTGCCAACCTATCAGATGCAGAGTTCAAAACACTGGTAATCAGGATGCTCACAGAATGATTGAGTATGGCTGCAAAATAAAGAAGTGAAGGCTATACAAAGTGAAATAAAGAAAGATATACAGGGAATCAACAGTGAAGAGGAGGAAACTGGGACTCAAACCAGCAATTTGGAGCAGAAGGAAGAAATAAACATTCAACCAGAACAGAATGAAGAAACAAGAATTTTAAAAAATAAGGAGAGGCTTAGGAACTTCTGGGACAACTTTAAACATTCCAACATCTGAATCATAGGGGTGCCAGAAGGAGAAAAGGAACAAAAAATTTAAAACTTATTTGAAAAAATAATGAAGGAAAATTTCCCCAATCTGGTGAAGGAAATAGACATGCAAGTCCAGGATGCTCAGAGACTCCCAAAGAAGTTGGACCCAAGGAGGTACTCACCAAGACACATCATAATTAAATTACCCGAGATTAAAGATAAGGAGAAAATCTTAAAAGCAGCAAGAGAAAAGGAGACAGTTACCTGTAAAGGAGTTCCCATAAAACTATCAGCTGATTTCTCAAAAGAAACCATCCAGACAAGAAGGGGCTGAAAAGAAGTATTCAAAGTCATGAAAGGCAAGGACCTACTACCAAGATTACCCTATCCAGCTAAGCTATCATTTAGAATGGAAGGGCAGATAAAGTGCTTCCCAGACAAGGTAAAGTTAAAGGAGTTCACCATCACCAAGCCCTTATTACATGAAATGTTAAAGAGACTTTCCTGAGAAAAAGATGATGATCAAAAATATGAACAGTAAAATGACAACAAACTCACAACTGTCAACTAAACTGAAAAAAAGCAAAAACAAACTAAGCAAACAACTACAACAGGAACAGAAACATAGAAACGGATAACATGGAGGGTTATCAATGGGGAGGGGTGGGGGGAGGATGGGGAAAAAAGTACAGGGAATAAGAAGCATAATTGGTAGGTAAAAAATAGACAGGTGGAGGTTAATATAGTAAAGGAAATAGAGAAGCCAAAGAACTCATTTGTATGACGCATGGACATGAACTAAGGGGGGGATTGCTGGAGTGAGGCAGGGTGCAGGGTGGAGGCAGATAAAGGGAAGAAAAAAAATGGGACAACTGTAATAGCATAATCAATAAAATATACTAAAAAAATAAAAGTAAATAAATGAAATATTAATTTAAAAAATTTTAGAAAAGAAATTGAGGTATAAATTTAACACTTAAAGTGACTCTTTTAGGAGGAAGTTTGGGCACTGATGCGAGTGGTGAAAATTTTGTATACATATTGTAACAGCATCCTAATCTCCAGCCTGTACTGCTCCTTACTTAATCACAGCCAGTCTGTCCCTTCTAAGTGTCATCTATTTGTTGTCACCCTATACCCCCTGCAGCACTATGATTACGAAATGTGAAACTGCTTTATTTAAACAAACAGCAATGAAAAAAGAGTTCTCTCGTTGAATCATGACCTGCACTACTTGTGAACTTATGTGGAGACCCTACAATACTCACAAAGTTGATGGAGGTAGGGGTGGGGTGGGTCCCACTACTAAAAGCTAGATGGAGAAGAGCAGATAAAGGAAAGTGCAGTTGCCAGAGAAGTTCCCAATGTATATCTTCCCCCATGATACATGGACTCAGATTTTGCTTTTTTTCTACTGTTTATGTTTTCTACTATTTTTCTACTGCTTTTTTTCTACTATTTATGTTTTCTACTGCTTTAAGTAACATAAAAACAAATTAGGAAACTCAAGATCTCACACTACATACAAAATACACATATTTAATATGGTCTAACTCTAAAGTAAATACAGCAACTGACAACTTTGGCTGAGTTTCAAAACCAAGAACTCCATGATAAAAAATTATACTGCAACTCTGAGGAATGAGACATTTAATTACATATATAATTTATGTAAGTAAATATAATCATTTTAGATTTCTAAATACATAGGCATGCCATGAAATATAAAGCATCAGGAAAGCATTTCAAAATCTGTGTGACCCCCCTACATTGTCAATGCGGTCTATACAGAGAGCACGCTCTAGCGAGAAAAAGCTCAGGATTCCACCTTCACAGCCCAACTTTCAGTTAACTTCCAAATGAAACCACTTTATTTGGCAGGTATTTTCTATAGAAAGTGGGTTTTTCACATGCTATGGGCATGCCAAACTTTGTTTTCAGTTGTTAAGACACTGGTATATCTTTAAAACTTCCCCACTCGTTAATTGCAGGAGATTATCTGTGCATATATCTTGGGCTATTCTGATATTTTAAATACTGTGAAATGCATATCTATATAAATTAAATGGGCAATTGAGATGTCACTATACAATTCTATGTACCTACTTGCAATGGAATTCTAGAGAGGGCACCATTATCCAAATGGCCTATTTATCCATCTTTCTAGAGCATTAGAGGTAGGAGTCAGGATTCTGGGTTCCAGTTCTGGTGGAAAGCACTGTATGATCTTATAGAAACGACAAAAGCACATCCTTCTGTACTTGCTTCTCCTCACCTGTTAAACAAAAAAGAGAAAATCTGGATCCTAATAGAGTTGCTATGAAACCCACAAGAAAGAATGAGAAAACAATAAAGAACAGAGCATAACAAAGACAAAGTGATCTACTGTTATTATGGGAGGAATCTGAAAGAAAAACATATATAAAACACATATAAAAGCCTTTAGTCTATGACATAAAGCTCATATTTTTTAAAAAGCAAACAAAAATAATTAAAAGTACAATAGTTCAAGTAATTTAAACGTATGTTCTCTCTTGGAGAAATGTCAGATGGGAAAAAATACATTCCTAAACCACCACAAACTCTCCTAAAACCTCTTTGTCCATCTCTGCCACTCTCATCATCCTTCACACAGAGAGCAGCTTGACCCCTGCAGGAAAGTCATCAAACAACTCTAGGAAATCTTCCATTCAATAATGAGCAAATGACAAGTACTAGAGAGTCAGCTTTGATCTTACAGCATAGGTAACTAATCTAATTTCCCAAACTAGTAGACTTTTGATATCCCTTGGCACTAAACAGATAAAGCAGAAGCTAAGGTCTCTTTTTATCTCTGTATAAACCAATTATAATTGACAAATACCGGTATCTCAGAGTGTTCAACAAAGTAACTGGTAAGCAATAAATGTACAGATAAGTGAGGAATGTACAGAATGGAAAGGTTGACCTGAGTTTTAGATTTCCTTGGGCCTCGGGGCACCCATGGTCAAGGACAGAAACTTCTACCTAAACAGCTATCTTCAGGGTTTGAGCCACTGAGGTCCATGGTGACAAAAACAGTAAGTAAGTTTGGACTCCATCAAATAATATCAGCAACTCATGCCCCACTGATGGAAGGTCAGGGCTGAATCACCTTATTCCAAAGACAGCATAAATATGTACACAGACATCAAAGTTAGATGTCACTCTGGTGCCGAGGAGCTCACCATGTGAATCACATAAAGAAAGCAACACCTTGGAAAATACAGCTTTCTGGAAAACATCAACATCTCTTCTTTTTACTAATACATTTTCTAACGGCTATTTCATGGCAATGATTTATTCTTACAGACTGCATATCCTGAAATTATTCTACTTTTCAAGAACTACTTTTAAAGCTTTATTATACCTTATAAAACTTCTTTTTTTTTCTAGTTCACTTAAGAACCTGTAATATCTAACCCAAGGTTGACCTGAAAGTTGATTTCACAGCGTATTCCAACTAGATATCTTCTTCAACTTTCTATATAGCATCTAACCAGTTCTATTCTCACTGACTCAGCAGCATGTACAAATGTGCAGAGAGGCACTGACTTGATGTTGATGAAGCCTAATCTTCAGGGCTCCGCCTATTGCACAGCCCCAGGAATGATGGGAGTTTGTGGGCATCAGTGGTCCAGGTGGAAGGAGACACCAAGAAGCATTTCTATGTAAAGCATTTCTGGTAAACAGATTGTGAAAGAAAGAGAACCAAAATATTTCACTGAATCGTTGAAATAAATACTTACCTTTATATCTAATTTTGTATTCTTAATTTTCTATTCTGTTTCTTAAAGAAGACCCCCTCCCAAATTTTATAAGCTTCCAACAAAACCTGAATCTGCCCCGATACTGGCAGAGATGTGTAAAAACACACTAGTTTGTACTCCCCATTGCTCAAGTATTCACTCTGTAGGGAAATTATTGGTCTTTAAAAATAAAAAGTAGAGGTGGGGAACAGGGAAAAGTGATTTTTAAATGTACGTATTTAAGATTGGTAATTTCATTAGATACTTTCCCATACCAAAATTTAAATAAAAATAAAACCTGCAGAACTTTGGCTCTTTCACATTTCTGCCCAACAATCTAAAACTTGCAGACAGATGGGACATCTGGGTTCTGACAAGGGCTGTGTATTATTACTGCTCCCCACAATAGCAGGCCTAAGTGGATTTTTTATGTTTAGACTAGTGAACATAAAAAGCAAATATTTCTCACATGACTGATATGTCCTGCCTTTAAGAAAACAACCCTGGTCAAAATTTATTAGGAAACAGATCAGCGGCCCCACTGGACTCTGAAGCAACGTAATTAGGTAATCCAACTCTACATTTTGTCAAACAATTCTGACAAGCTAATAACAAGATTGCCATCAGATAGACACTGAAAAATGATACAGTGTTTATTCCAGCATTAAAATACCACCACTTCCTGGGGGTTTTTGTTTTGTAAAAATAAAAATCTATCAGAGATCTATCCCATTAGTCTGGATGGTATTGAAACAGGTCTGTTCTAGTTGAGGAATAGCGCAGGCCGTTTTGTTTTTATTAAAGCTTAAGAATTTTTCTAAAGATCACCCACTTGATTTGAATCATTAAAATTCTATGTGTTAAAAGGAAAATACACAGAAAAGAATGATTATAACAACACTAACTGGCATTTATTGAGCATTTAGGTTGTGCACTGAGTTCACTTCTCTGTTTTGTTGGACTCCTCCCAACGACCATCAGTGAGAGGTGATATTATCACTGTTATTCTCATTTTTAGAGGAGGAGACAAGGCCAAAAGGCTAAAGAGCCCACGTGCACATCCAAAAGACATCAAGCCCATGTGCTTAGCCACTGTGATATGCTGCTAAGCAGAGGGTTTAATTTGGTTTTGATGAGGGTGCGGTGGGGGTGTTTTCAAGAAAATCATTACATATTCAGCCTCCCAGAAGAGAGTCATCCAGTGTGCAATCAGACCTGTAAGCCAAATCCTATGTATAGTGCAACATTGGAAGAGAAAATGTCATAGACTCCTCACACACATATGCAATTTAATACAAAAGGACAGAAATATTAACATATAGCCTTAGGCTTAAAAATACTTTCACTTCCATTTAATTAGTCAATTATAAGAAGTTCTCCACTAACCTGTACAAGAATAAACCTCAGGGAGTACATTTCTAAGATGACCTTTAGAACTCTAGTATCCAAAAATCTTACAGTTTTATCTATTAGGGTATAAATGAGTTATACAGTGTAAATCACTGTCAAATTTGTAAATGTAAGTTGTGTGGTTGAACTAGTCAGTAATAATTTAATGACACCAATTTTCGGTCCAAAATACATGAAAAATATTCCAGACTACTGAAATGCCCAATCAAGTAACTCAGCACTACAGTTGCCAGAGCAGGGGGTTTTGTTTTAGTTAAAGATTAAGAAAGAATTTTTCTAAAGATCACCTACTTGATTTCAATCATTAAAACTCTATGTGTTAAAAGGAAAATATATAGAAAAGAATGATTATAACACTAACTAGCATTTATCTTCCTATCTAATGATTTTCCCATCTAATCATTTCATTTGATACCCATGAGCCTACCTTATACACACACACACACAAAAAAAACCACAATCACTCCAGATTTACAAATATAATGTTGAACAACAGATGCCACATACAAAGGAGGTCATACTGTATGATTGCACTTATATAAAATTCAAAAACACGGCAAAACTAATTTGTGATGTTAGGGTCAAGATAGTAGTGGCCTGGGAGAAGGGTAGTAACCGGAAGATGGCAAGAGAGGGTCACGTTCCATATTTTATTCTGGATGCAGGTTCTTGGCATGTGATCACTTTGTGAAAATTCATCAATATGTACATTTTGGACTGGCAAGTATACAAATCCTGTAAATATGTTATACTTCCATTAAAAGTTGACATAAAATCATCATTCTCTTCCTTCAGCAGTTTGCCAGCCTGACCAAGAAGAACATATACACTGAGCAAGAGGTGGGCAATCTGAAAATACATAGAAGTTTGACTTTGCAAACTATTGAGGGGCTGACAGTCTTATGAGAACCTTTTAACATTCTTTCCCTCACAGCATCAAACAATTCATATAGCAATTAACTATATTAATTCCTGTAATGAAAGTGCAAGGAGGTTTGTAGTCAATCGTAATTGTGCCCTACAGATTCCAGAAAATGTTTTCTGGGATTTAGGTCTCTGGTGGCTCAGTGAGCAACACAGTGAACTTCACAGTAACAACTCATTAACATTGCATTTAATCCGATTAGTCAAAGAAGGTGTATGAATGACCCAGGGACCTGGACAACGGAGTAGGGGTTGACTGAGGAAGGGAGAGGTGGGCCCTGTGGAGGGGGTCAAAGGGAAAAAAATGTGGCAACTGTAATAAAATAAAAAATTTTTAAAAAATTGCACTGAAGATGTTAACACTTGGTGCATTTTTAGAAACACCAGTACTAATTATGTGCTTTTCATTTTACCATAATCAGGGGATAATAGGTTAAATATTTTTTAAAATTTTTTTCTCTCAACAAGCAGTATATTAAATAGTAAATTAAATATAGTTTTGTTTCCTGTTTCCATAAATATGAAATGTGAAGACAATGGGAATCCTACTTCAGTTTCTCTTATTCAGTCAGTTTCCACTATTTTAGGAAGCACAGTTTTGAACTGTTTTGCATGTTTTCTGAGACTAAATACCAAAGATACATTTGTACAACTGCCTAGATAAAACCAATGTTATGTCAAGAAGTAACAGTTGCTTTGGGCACAAAAAGCACTAAACAATGTATCAATTGGTTCAATCGCCCTGTTTTTACTGAAAGCTAGACCACAAGAACTATGGGGCAGGGACCTTATCAAAGATGTTAACCATTATATACCCTGCACTGAGCAGTTACAGGAACAGCATTGGAACTCATTACTGAATGATTTACTTCACCAGTCTTGCTGTCAAGTGAGGGATAGTTCATGATAGTTGTCATTTTAGGTCTGAGTTTCTTTAAGTTACCAATGTAATATTTTTACAAGATACATGTGTTTCAAGTAAGCTTATCTCAATTTTTTTTCCAAAAGTTTGGATAATTTTCCCTTGCTTGTTTCAAATAAGAAAAGTCAACATTAATAATTTAAAGTGATATTCTTTGCTTTACAAAATTCCTATAGGGGATATATCAGACTAAATTATCTGAAAGTAATTAATTATTCTTTGTCAACAGAAAGAAGAATTTGGCCCCCAAAATAAATAAAACCCCAACCAAGGAATAACCAAGAATAGTAATAGCAGTAACACTGCTATTTCCTTTTTTTTCTAACACTTGCTCATCCACTATTAGGAGGCTATAGTTAATAAATAAATATGTTATGTGGAAACACCAATGTTTTTCTCTACAAAAAGGATAAAAAGTTACGTTGTATAGTAATAACCTCTTCACTGCATTTAGGAAAAGATGTTCAAACAGAACTTTAGGAACAAGCATTCCTTCTGGTACTGTGAGAAACCATCCAATGAAATATACTGTGCAACGGGAAAAAGACCATCTGAATCATACACAAGGTGGTAAGAAGCCCAAGATGTCACCTGGCCTGTCAGATGCACATTACCAGCAAGTTTCATTTAATTCCACTATCTCAGGCTGCTCTTATCTCTCTGTGTTCCCTCTCTTGGCTCTGCCTGACAAGGGACCCACTCAAAGACCGAAGCACCCTGCCAAGTACTCTAAGGCCGGCAAGGCCGAGCCCAGCCACATCAGGCCGCTGGAGATTGCAGTAACTTGTTTTCTGTCCCAGCCTAACTGCTATTTCAGAGGGAAAATCTCTCTTTGTTTTGGCGATTTGTCCTGTCCCTTAGTGGGAAAACAAATGTTTCAGGAGTAGATCCAGGTGCTATTTTTCATACATGAAATAAATATTTATTTTTTTACATTATATAATATATATAATTAATTATATATATAATTATATATTATATAATTGTTTGGTTAGATGTTTGCTACTATTCATTCTGGCTGCTTTAGATACCATGTTTACTCTATATACTCTGACCAGCCCACCTGAGCATTTAATGAAGAAGAACCCTGTGGCTACATGCTTCATAGTTACACCAAATCTGATACTAAAAAGGAGGAATCACTTTATCTGAAGTGTAGCCATTAACGAAAAGAGAAAAGCCTGGTGTGACCGGAATCATCTGTAACACCACTAAATCACAATTTTGTAGAGTGAAGGAGGTGACTGCCTATGAAGTGAGATCTCAGAGTTGTTCTCTCTACCCTTACTGATTAAATTCTCTTCCTATGACACACAATTCAGTATTTCACAGTTAAAGTCTGAAATGCAAATACACCCAGGTAAATTGTTCTACAACTTCAGTCCTTCACATACCCCTTTCATGATTCTTATAATATATGTGAACCAATGTTCTATCATTAATAAAATATCTTCTTTTAATCAACTCAATTTTGCCAAACTAAATTAATTTGTAAAATTAATTATCCTTGGAAAGAAAATTCTATATTATTACTGTAATATACTGTTTGCCATAAATGAAAGAAAACTTAAAAAATTATTGTGACTAACCAAAAAATTGTTCACTCGCATACTATGTAAGATCATCTCATGTACCACATGAAATGCTGTAATAAACTGTAGGTTTAAAATTACACTAAAAAGTAAATTAGCAATATCAGAATTCTCAACACGTCTGCGTGCTATCCTTTCATTGAAGGTGTAGGGGCCACTACAAAGAGACAGGGAGGGCACTGAGAACCTGAAGGAGTATGTGTAAAGAAGGCTGGGTGCTTGGGAAAGGGTGAGGTGGATGTCACACGCTCTGAGAAGTAAGGATACAAAAGAACAGCTGTTGCCCACCTCATCACAATGATTTATATCTGGGGCTGCCCCTGCATGTGTGTCATAGAGGAAGTCCACGGTTTGAAATGAAGGTCCTTCCTCCGCTTCTACGCACCATCTCATTTACTCATACACATCTGAGTTCACAAATTACCCATCACAAAGAAAACACATGCTGTTAATAGGTCTCTTCACTGTGGCTGACAGTGCAGAACAAATGCCAGTCCCTGTTCTGACACCAAATTTCTGTAATGCTAACAGGGGTTCCTAATGGGAGGAGACACATTACCTAGAGGTCACCCCAATAACTCCTGCAGCAAGCTCCTGAATTCTGCTGCTTCTTGCCACACTCGCCACTAAGTGCTGTATGTCTTAGCTCTCCCTGGATAACCTCCTCTCCTACTAGATTCTCAATTTTCTGATCCTCTCCATTGCTCTTAACCCTAGCTCTCAGCAAAATAGGTGCTCAATTTATAGACAAAGGAAGTGAGTGAATCTACTGAATGAATAGACCATAAATGAAAAACACATTAGCTTTGCAGAAAGGAACACCTGCAATCCTAAGGCATGTCCCCAAGTCATTCCATCCCCATCCAAAGATTGTTTAAGGAACACAGCCCAAATCCCACCAGTATCACTCTGCCTTTTCAGAGAAATGATAAGTTCTCCTTCCCTTGCCCTAGCTGGACAAAGGTCTGCTACATTCTGTTTTAAAGCACCTCCTTACAAACTGTACAATCTTGGTCAAGTTACTTAACCTCTCTGAACTTCCATTCCCTTATCAGTTAGATTCCTGAAAAATAATACCTGCCCCATACATCGTGATAAAGATTAAATGAGAGAATTAGGAAAAGCGACTACCACATTGCCTGGAGTATACCATAAGCTAAAGATGCTGGGTGCCTTTTGGGACCAGATAACAACAGTATGATAAATACTAGTGGCATATAATGGTTTCACATTATTACAACATAACATCCACATGCCTTCATTCATTCTCCTGGTATCTTCCCTACTTGCTAGTATCAGAGTTTTTAATGTTTGCAGAGAGAATGGAGCAGGTTAGCAGGTCTGAGGGGCATGGACAGGTGCAGCATCATGCGCAAAAAGTTCTTCCTAAATGCATCTTAACAAATGTATCCTGGATTGATGGTGACCACAATCATTCCCATTTTGATGCCGCCAGCATCTTCACTTCTTTCTCACTCTGAATCTCCTACACTTGTAATACCCATAAAGCTTCCCTCATTTCTAAATCTGTAGGATGAGCATCTGCAGCCACAGGAAGGAAAGTTTCGGGTCTGATGCCTGTCATATTTTTCAGACAGAAAACACTCTTCCAATGCCTTTACCCAGGAGATGGTAAACTACTCTGACATCTCAGCTGTTGGCCCTCCAAGCAGATTCATACACCTCTTGACTAACACCCCCTCTGGGCAGGCATCTAATCATGTTTACAGTTATTCTTTATGACAGGCTATACACGAATAGTGCCTTTGGTGTCAAACCAAATGGCCTTGTAGACCTCTAGTCCAAGACAGCCAGAAGATAACAGACACACATTAAGTAAGACACAGGCAGGCAAATCACATTACTTCCTTGAGATGAAGAGAGATTGAAGCAGGCCTGCTCAGGCCCTCCAGAGCTCTAGTGTGGGGTGGCCCGCGGAAAGCAGAGCGGGATCAAAAACCTGAGGTGCTTCGGGGTGAGAAAGCTTGCCCCAACTGCCTCAGTGCATGTTTGCCAGCGAGGAACTGTTTTGCAGGGGAGTCATCTTGAACCAAAAGGACCAGTATGCATTCTAGATGCCAGGGCACTTTCCTGGCTCTGAGGCAGTGCATAGCTTTTGGGATTCCATTCACCTCTCCGTGGAAGAATCTCTCCAAGAACAGAAGGTGGAGAAGTGCACTTCACCATCTGCAATCATCTATATGGAGAGTTATGGGGCAGAAGGAGATAATGACTTGACGAGATGGCCCCCAGTCCTCAGAATCCAAAATAATGAACACTCCATGTTTAAACAATGGGAACTTAGACACAGTCATATCATTGGAAGTGAATCTAAGAACTTTAGAAAGAGCGACTTTTCCCCACTGACACAGCTGTATTGAAAAATCAACCTGTGACTCTAAAGGAAATGAGAAAACACACTAGTGATTTCTAGTATGGCATCCAATCTTCATTTTTGTGATCCCTCAACTCTCAGTTCAAGCATAAACAGACTTTTTCCCCCTGAAGTAGGAAAAGGATTAAGTATGCAGGACGCTTTCTGAGTTCTGTGTAGCATATGTTCATAAGCTTTCCTTTTGTAGCGTTTATGGATTCATTCTGGAGTAGGGTTAAGCCAGAGCAAAGCAATTTGGCATGCTTGCATTTGCTTTATCAGGAGAAGCAAGTGCAGTCTGCAGGGGCCACCCTGACCTGAGCTGCAAGGAAGCTTCCTGGAACCCTGAGGGGATTCTGATATTTTTTCTCACAGAGACGCTCAAGCTGAGCCATCCTCCTTGCAAAACAGTAAATGAGCTTCATGCAAATTATCCTCAGGAAAGTGGTGGCCCAGGGGACAAGAGTGATCATTATCATGCAAACTTAATTTCTGACCAGCTTCAACACTCACCCTGCAGTAGCTGTACTGCTACAGGACCTCGGGGTCAGCCTTTCAATACATTCCAGCCTCAGGAATCAGCAGCACAAGGGCTTTCCAGACCTGTGCATCCACTTCTATATGCCATACCCACACCACGGAATACAGCACAGCCCTTAATAATATCATATAGTTTCAAGTACACAGTTTTATGAAACATCGTCTGTACATGGCATTGTGTGTTTACCATCCAAAGTCAAATGCTCTTCCGTCCCAATATACTTGACTCCCTTTACTACCACCCCAGCCCCTTTCCCTCTGGTGCCATTTTTAAAAAATACGAATCTACATAGATAACTGGCTAGAAAAAAATACACCAAGATGCCATATGTGGTTATCTCTGGGCAGTAGGGTTATGTGCAACCTCTGTTTTCTTCTCTTTTGCTATTTTGTTTTCTAAATATTCTAAAATGTAAATGAATTACTTTTATAATACAAATAAAGTAATTATAAAGTGATTAAAAGATTCAGACTGGTATTTACAAAAGGGTTTTTCATCTGCAAAACAAAGAAGCATTTCCATTAAAATATATAATTGACCTGAGCATTGAGAAGGAACTACCACATATCTCACATTCAACTGTGTTACTCTCACCATCACCAACTACTTCTTTTTTTTCTTTATTTTTATTGTTGACACCATTGCAGATGTTCTCATCTTCCCCTCTTTACCCTTCTCCCAGCCCATCACTAACTACTTCTTAAGTACCTGCTGTATGCAGTAGGCATCAGCACTCCATTAAATAGCTAAGGCAGTAACTAAATTATTTACATCATTGGGATCCCACCAATGTTATTAAAGTTGGAAAACCTGAAAACGCACTTAACAAGGGTGTTTATCCACCTGCCCTACATTCCACCTTCTCAGAGATTCTCTCCCAATGCTGCTGAGCAGAGTTAAGCATAGTTAAGTAGGTACCCAGCCAGGTGGACCCTGTACCCAGGCCACAACTGATTCCAGCAAGGGTGGGCACCTGACCTACATCAAGCAATTCAGATACATTCACTCAGAAAAGAGGAACTGGACTGCAGTAATTCCTGTAGTCTCTATTGACCCGTTGAGTGGGGCAGGGCTGCAGAGGCAGCAAAGGGGGGCCGGACTAGGCAGAGCAGGACAGAGTAGAGCAGAGCAGAATGCGGGGAGCAGTGGTGAGAGGCTGTGCAGCTCCCGAAAGAGTCACTGTGTTTCAGGATGGAGACACCAAGAGACAGTGTGAAGCAGATAGGTTTATCCATCGACCTCTCCTGCTCCTCTTAGCTACAGAGTCAACCACTTCCAGGTCCAATGCCTCAGGAGACTCTGGGTCCAACCTGCCCTCGAATCGCTACAGGCATGTCTTATTTTTTTTTCTTTGCATTTCACAGATGTTGCACTTTTTTTATAAATTGAAGGCAAGACCCTCCCCTAGCAAAAAGATTACAACCTGCTTTTTTGTGATTCTCACTTTTTTGCAGAGGTCTGGAACCAAACCCTCAGTATCTCAAGGGTACACCTGTAAGTTTCCCTGGCCTTATAGCAAGTGCCCCATCTTTTATTGTTTTTCTTGCTGTTTGTTTTGTTTTGTTTTTGAAAACAAATGATTCCTAACTAAGACGTAATTACAAGGGTCAAAACTATGAACCTTTATTCCTCATTCTTCATGGCTGATTCCCCCTCCTCTTGCCCCTCCTTCTGACCTCAGCTAAACTGTCATTAACTCAAAGAAGCTCTCCAGACCACCCCATATGAGGAGTCTGCTGTGTTTTGCCTCCCATCCTTTCCTGAATAGAACTTACCATAGCTTTTAATTATATATACATTGCTTGTTTAGCAGTTTTGATCTGTCTCCCTCCCTAGAGTATAACGCCATCGGCAGAGCCCATGTTGCTTGCACCTCATACAGTATGGTCCTGGCACATTACAGGAGGTCAGTAGTGTTGAATGCATCAGTTAGTCAAGTACGTGAGTACGTATTCATTCATTCAATAAACAAGTAGTCGCTAAACACTTAAAATTTGTAAGACTTACTCCTTTCCCCATACGGAACTAATGATTCAAAGAAGGACATTAGTCCTATGCAAAGACAAGAAACATCCACCCAGCAGACACTGTTGAGGATCTATCCAACATCCATCCCCTCTTCAACCTTACAGGTAAAACCCCAATTTTATCATGGTCTACTCCCTCCACAAAGCCATGTGTCCAGGGATTATCACAGTTCAGGGGTAAGTCCTGATTGGTTCAAACCAGAGACTGCTAAAATATCCATCCCTTTAGCTCCTAGAGAAGCCAGGCAGGAACAGCGTCTGGGCAGCTAGGGTCCCCCATCTACACCCCCAAGACACACACACCAGCCAATGCCAGCTGTGAACAGCCTCTTCTGTTTACTTAATGTGCTGACCAAATATTATTTTCTATGCGTGCCATGACAAGAACAAAATTAGATTGAAGAACACCAATCTAAGCCAATTAAGGTAATCCCATGTGCCATTGTTTGACACAGGAAGAAAGGATTATGTGGCTGCAATCAGCCAGATGGCACCTGCAGAGAAGTCTACCAGAGGGGTTATGGAAAAGATCCCTTGCTCTTAAAAGGGACATACAAGAATAGACATAGAAGAATAGAAGAGGGGTGACTCTTATGCCGACGGATGCTACCATACATGCAGGCAGCTCCCCCACATGAAGCTGCCATCTTAAAAACATGAAGGCAGCCAGTCCAAGGACCATGTCAACACGCTGAAGATGACAGGGGAAAAGGAGGAAAAAATGGAAACTTTAATGGCATCACTGAACCACTGAATTAACAAAGCCTGGAGCTCCCCGCAGCCCACCTCAGGATGTCCTGCTCCTTGAGATCATTCATTTTCCTTATTCTAATGGGTTTTATTCTGTGTTCAAATGTGGTAGAGAAAT
Source organism: Mormoops blainvillei (assembly GCA_004026545.1). Taxonomy (NCBI): domain Eukaryota; kingdom Metazoa; phylum Chordata; class Mammalia; order Chiroptera; family Mormoopidae; genus Mormoops; species Mormoops blainvillei. The sequence goes on along the minus strand of PVJD01010475.1, from coordinate 36,616 downwards.
TCACAAAATAATTTACAATGCTTAGCAATCTGTCAACAGCTTAGTGTTCAAAATCCTCTCGGTGCTGCACAGTGACAACCATCAAAGGCACCCTGGTAAGTCACCAGTTGCTCGGCACCAGGGAAAAGTGGATTGAGGTTGGGTTCCAGGGCTCTGTAATGCTTTCCCATCAATCAGGGTATCCACAGGGCTCAGCAGGTACACCAGAGGTGGGGGAAGCTTTTTTTTTTCAATTCCCTTATTGTTTAAAGCATTTTTGAATTGACTTTGTGATTATCTGCAGCCAAAAGCATCTTCACTGATAAATCTATGTTCACATAATTAGCAGTAAATTTATGTAACCTCCTTTTAGCTTCAAAAGATGCCGGAGAAAACGATGGAGATTCGTAATTCTGCTCACATTCCTCCAAATCTTCAAATAATGGGTCTTAAATAAATTTTTCCCCAAAAGTTAGACAACTGAGGTGCCAGGGAAAGAATTAAGGATGTGACCATCTGACACTCTGCATCATGACAGGCATAAAGCACACAAAAGTACTGATGCACCACCTTGTCTCAGTGGTAAATTTGGGGCAGCATAATTTAAAAATATCAATTTGTATTTTTTGTTCTCCCTTTTGTGTTTATTTTTCCCTTTCTTATCTCAAGAATTTCAGTAGCTTGCATTCCCTTTGTTTCAGGGGCATGTCCAGAAGCTGAGGGCAATCTCTAACTCCTAAAGCTAGCCTCCACTAAAGATTTTTCTTTCAAAGCCTAAATCCACAGAAAGGTACATGCTACATACCAACAGAAAGGACAGGGATAAAAACAAGTTTGGGTTGTTTGTTTTGCTTTGATTTGTTTTGTTTTGTTTGAAACCGTTTTGTTTCCTTTGATCTTGTTTAGATGGAGCTGGTCTTTCTTGATACTGGGGAGAAGCTGGAGGTTTTCCAGCTCTGCAAAGTAGTGGGAGCTGGCAGCATGCAACCTGGCAAAACTCAAGCAAGGTGGCAGGACTTTTGATGGGGATGGTGAGGGAATGCTGAGGAAGTGAATATTGTGGTCTTGAAGCCATAGCAAAAAAATCCCATTTTCTTTGGCATAGACATACTGCAGGGCCATCCAACACTGCATGAACAAGGAGCCCCTCGGGGTGACCAGCATGGACTAAGTAAGGCTCAGAGGGCCTTTTCCTGAACATTCTGTGCTATGGCAGACCTGAAGCACTTCTGATCAATGACACTAGTGACCATAAACCCCAAATACCATCGAGATAGAACTTCCCAACATCTAGGGAAAAATATGATAATCATGCATGCATGCATGCATGATTAAAAATCAATTTTTCAAATTAAACTTTTAAATCTGAATGCAAAATCAATTTGTATTTTTATTTATTTTTTAGTTTCATAAAATGTTATTAATTTTAATTTGAAATAATTGCAGGCTGACAAAAAAGGTTTTAAAAATAGTACAAAAATGCCCATATACCTGTCACTCAGTTTGTATTTTTAATTGGCAGACATGACATGAGCTCCACACTACCAGGCCAAGTTCCCACTAGTTACTCAACATATTCCTACAAGTCCTGCTACCTAAAAAAGGAAAATTAACTGTTAGACAATTCCATAGCTGGTGAGCATTATTGAATATTTTCAAAATATTCAAATAAAAGACAATAACAGGATGTTTTGAATTCTCTCTAAATAATGCCACACCCATTCATAAGAGATGACAGTATTTCCTTCAATGTACTGGGAATTAATGAAGATTGAATATAAAGACGTGCCCTATGTGCATGACACTTGAAATAATTGAGATTCCCAAATAATACGAAAGCATTTTTAAGTCACAAGTGGTATATGAAGTGAAAATATTCTTGGAGGAAATCTCTAATAATATTTACCTACTTCAGAGAGTGCTGGAAAGCTCTATTAACACCAAAGGAACAGTTTTAGATCTTCAAATAAAAGAACTATAGAAATGCAAAGTATTATTATTATAGTTCTGAAATAATTTCACACCTAGGAATGAGAAAACCCCAGGCCAAATTTTACTGCTTCTCTCCTGCCTGATAAACAAGAACTGCCACAAGCATTGGGGGGGAAGGGAAGGATGGAAATCAAACAGGACAAAGGCATCAAAGTTTCTCTTTTATTTGAGCTGCATTCCCCCTGGATGCCATTTTAGGGGACTCTGGGGCTGGGGGTACAGAATGAGTTCTTTTAAGGTCAAGGTTAAGTACAGGGACAATGTTCTCTTTGCTTTTATACTAGATAGAGTAACAACCAGCTGAACTGAAAAAAATAACTTTCTCCACTTCTGTGGGGCACAGTTCCTCCCCAAAGCACCTGCCAAACTTAAAAATAGCTAGATAAATCATTACCTGAATCACCTACAAGTGTGAGCTCACCTACTAGGTCAAAAAGTAGTCGCTTTAAGGGACACCAGGATGTCTGCTCAGCTACTGAGAGCACCGTGTAAGAATGTCATTTGTTGCTGCTGATGGTGAAGATGATGGTGGTGATGGTGGCAAACGTGATAATTATGGTAATGACAGGATACAGAACAGAAGCTTTCAAACCCTACTGATTAATGGAATCACCTGTGGAACTTTTGAAACTACAGATTCTTGGCTCCCTTCTCAAATCTACTGCTTTTTGAATCTCTGAAGACAGAACTCAGGTTTTGTTTTGGTTTGGTTTTTGCTTTCTTTATTGTTTTTTAAATGTAGCCATCAGGATAACAATCGAAGTGACAGTGTTTATAAATAGTGTCATGATTAAAAATTTAGGCTTTGCAGACAGACTGGTTGGAGACTAATCCCAATTCTAACACTTATGGACAAAACACTTAACCTTTTGTCTCAATTTCCACAACTATAAAATAGAAATGCTATTACTAACTACTTCATAACATAGATGCCTAAGAAAGTAAGTGAATTTTTAAAAGCATGCTAGTTAATTCCAAGGATGACAAAAAGTTATATGGTAAAGAAAACATTGCCAAGCACGCCTACATGATGATGTAAACATTACATATGGACTTAAACAAAAACTGTGATATAATTATGTGATCATGTTAGGAGGCCATGAGAACCAAAAGTGGTAGAAGTGGGGCATGTGGAATCACTATTGCTAAAATTGATATATCGGGAAAAAGCAGTGTAAGTGCATCATTTAGAAACAGATAAACACCAGAAGTATTGAAGTTGAAAGTGGCCAGTTCTAGGTAAGGGGACAGAAGAGAGGGAGAAAGGCAGGAGGCAGAAGGTGTTGCAGTTTTCTATATTTGCGTTTTAGTGCCGTTTTATTCGTATAATGTAGATATGTTGCTTTGATAAAAACAAAAGTGAATTTTAAAAGATCACTCATCATGTGTATAATATTGGATATCTTTATATACTAGGGTTAACAAAAGCTTGCTTTTGAAAAAACTGATAAATACAATACCCCTGCTGCACCACCAAAATGTCCAGTTCTTGAAAGTTCATGATAAATACTTCCTACATCCCTGACATACTGTAAGTCTTAAAAAGACATCTATTGAACTAAATTGAGGCAAAAAGAAATATAAATAAGTCCCTTTGTGCAATTAAGGTACAGCAAGAAAGAGACAGCATCTTCACCTTGGGCAGCTGAGGTGAATATCGTGAAGGATGTTGGCAAGGACAAGGGAAACCAAGGGGGGCCATCTAGCACCCTGGAGTCAGCAAAAATAAAACCATTGCTATCCCAGTCTTAAAGGAGAAAAGGAACAGTTATTGGATGGTGGAAAAGGCTGTTCCTGCAGAAGAGAGACCCTCCACACAAACCATGGCCTTCGTTAGAGGAATACAGTCACTGCCAACCAGTAATGCTGCAAGAAAGGTAGGGAATAATACCCAACGTCGCCTTCTCTGATTTTCGCCCAGTGCCTTCTACTGTTTGATCCCACAGAAAGCCGGAGAGCAAGGGAGCCCAGGGAATGCTGACCATAGAGGTCAGCCGCCTGGGCCACGGAGGAGCCTTCCAGAAAAGTGTGGAGCAGACGGCACAAATAAAAAATATCCAGCATAAGCAATATATACAGAGTTTGGTTTTTATTTTTGTTTTTAATTTACTTCCTTTCTTATTCAGTCTCATAAAACAAGCCCTGAGGTTTTTCAATCTGCTTAATAAATATATGTGGCATAATAATAATAACAATACATTGATGTTATGCAGCACCTCACAATTTGCTAAGCACTTTTTCACACATTATCTTTATGGCACCTTCAAAATAGCCCCACGCAGTAGATAAAGCCAGGGTACCCTGATTTTACAGTGGAGGATCCTGAACCCCTAAGAATCTGGCGAGCAGCAGAGCCCAAATTATTAATAGAAGGCATGCTTCCCAACACCTCAGCAAAGGCTCTTTCCACCATACCATGCTGTGGTGCTATTTATTCATGGGAGAGAGAGCAAAACTGATGTCCTGTGAAAAAATCATTAACCAGCTTTGTTCTAGGCACTGCACAGAACACAGAAGCAGTCAACAAACAAGACACAAGGGGAAATAGAGTAAACTTGCCCACTCCATTCTCAGGAAACCACAAGCAATGCCAGAGACCAAATTAATTGAGTTTTCAATCACATTTTACAGGTCATTGAAAAGAAGGTGTTCAGTAGGACAAGAAAAGTGTTCAAAAGGGGAGTAAAAGTTCAGGAAAAAAGTAGAAAAGGACTTGAGTTTTGTTTGGGATGCTGGGGTAAGTAGAAGGAAATCTCGGTCCCTTTGTAATCCCACGCCACAGAAATTGGAAAGAATGACCTCTCTGCTTCTCATTTCCAAGCCTACCTCCCCCACACACACATCCATTGACAGCTGAGAGAAGAAGCCAAAAGTGACTTCTTTTTATCAAACACGGGAGTACTAGGGAGTTCAGCAAAATAGCCCACTTTTGAAATACTAATTGAGAATTTCACAACTTTTGTAATCTACTGCAAAATGTCCAGCTGCTTGTACATGATGGAAGAAAGTAATGAATGGTATTTTAACCGTAAACCTCCAAACATACCCCATTTATTCCAAATCTAGCTCCATAATGTGTAAACTGCTCTACCAGTTAGGGTTCTATGGCTACAAGCAACAGAAACCAATTGGCTAATTAAGACGAATCATTGGAAGGAAACTGGAGGCTCAGTGAATCCATGGCAGCCTGGAAAATAAGGCTTGGAGACCATCAGTGGCCAAGACAGGCACAGAGGCTAGGATATGGGAACTGCTACAGTGGTCTTACAGAAGGTATTGTCAGGCAGAATGCCCACTGGGAGAAAGGAGAATCAACTGCTCAAGATTCAAATGCACCCACTTAACCAGCCTGGTGGTTATGTACTCATCCCCAGGCTGAATGTAGGCCCCTGAGCAGGACCCCTGGTTATATTTCCTACTAGCCTAATTAATTCAAGGGGAAATAAAGGTGCAGTTAGGAAAGAAAAACAGACACTGGTCAGAAAAAAAGGGGGGAGGGGAGATATTCCTCTGTATTTACCAAGGCTTTCTTCAAAAATTCCTTAAGAATATAATTAGCTAGCGGATCACTAATTTCTTAAAGACTATATTACTTAGTAATTACCCACACAAAACCAAAAAAAAAGTGTTTACCCAGATGCCTACAAATCTTTAACCTGACAACGTTTTACTTCCAGAGGCCCCACTTTTCATACTATCTAGAAGCTATCTTTTCGTTTGATTCCTAAGACAAAGCAGAGCTGTACTTCATTAGCAACAACATGCTTATTTTGGAAACATTATTCTGAAGCTTCCAAAAAGAACAGGCTTCTCAAAATATCTAATGAATTCATTCATAAGGATGCTAATGTTGATGTTAATGATAATGGCAGTAATATTAACAAGAGCAGCAGCAGCTAGTATCTACTAAGTACTTACCATGGTCCTGGACCTGTTCTAAGCCCTTGAAACATAATAATTCATTTAATCTTCATGACAACCTTGTTAGGAGAACAATATTATTATTCCCATTTCATAGAGTAGGAAATTGAGACATAGAGTGGGTAAATAACTTGTCCATGGTCTGGTAGGTAATGAAAGTCAAACCAGGACTAAATCCATATCTATCTCCAGAATACCAATTTAACCAAGGATTTTCATTGAGAGTAAAGGAAATGAATTGTACCTGGGTGAAAAAGCCCTCCACGAGGAATGTGAGTACCAAAACCATACCTAAAGATCTCAAGGTTCTGAATGTTGCTGCCTCATCACTAACTCCAATAATCAATGACAATACTTTTCTAAAAGTTTTCAAGTATGCTTTACTCCAAGATGTGGAACATTGGTCCAGAGATATGTAAGATACATCGCTAAAAATAAGAACTGTCTACTTCTTAAGTTAGTTTTTCTTCCCTAGTGCCCAACCATTGCAGGAAAATTCTAAGCCAACCAGCTTTCATGCACCAGAGTTCAGTTATCCCAAAGCAAATTCTCAAAACAGTGTTTTTATAGCTCATGTTTTGATTATTCAAAAAAGGTTTTCTCCAATTTCCCTGTAAAATACTTTTTCATCCTCAAAATAAACACTGAAAATCCAACCCCAGAAGTAGATTTGTCATAAAGTTAGGAATAACTTAAAATATAAGGTAAATCAAAATGGGTTTTCAACTTTAACTAAAGTGGTCACAGTCATGATTGCTAAAATAAAAATGACATTAAAAAACCTAAAATTGTCAAAAACATAATTGATGATGAAAACAAAGGTAAAATTATGGCATATTTCATCCTGGCCACCAAAGACTCTCGATGAAACTGCAGCCCTATAATTCCCCAGAATGAATTCTTTAAATTAAAATACTTCATGCAGAACAGAAATTAAACAATGAATCAAAGAACAATGCTGTACAGCAGTATGCATATAAATATACCTAGCAAAGAGGAAACAATTACATTTTTCCATGTAAAAATCAACTCGATTGTAATGTTTCACAGGAGGCTGAGTAGGTACTTTTCCTGTTGCTGCGAACTTGGAAGTTCATTTCCTATAACTCACTTAGGGTCCACCGTGACTGGGTGGAATGAAATTAGCTACACCAAACTGGCTGGCTTTCTTCTACAAAACCAGCTTCTCCACACAATTGCACAAACTGACTTTCATGATAAATTTCATCCAACCCAATTGAAATGCCACTCTGCATTTCATTTTAAATGTTTTATCTGGCCAGCTGGTTTTATTTAACTATTGACCAGAAGTGGTACGAGTGCATTCTTTATCCATCTAGCATTAATCTTAGTAAACTCAGCTCCACTGAAATGCCTTAACTGCTGAGAAGAAAGCAAAAGTCAGCAAGCATACAATTGAATTTGGGTACCCTCAGCACATCATTTTATTTCCTCCGCTATCTGCTAACTATTGCTCAGCACTTTTGCCTATGAAGGAGGACAAGCAGGTGGTTAAGGAAGTTGTGTTGTCAACTATATCTTTAATCCAAGTGTTTAAATCTCTGAATAAAAGAAAAATCAATGTTGTAAAGGCAATGTTTGTCAAGGCCATGTAATAAATACACTTACCTTTACAGGCTATTCTCAGTGGATTCCCTTCTTTGCTGAGCTTCAAACTACAAAGAGATAAAAATGAAAGCACTGAGTTATCTGCGTAAAACACCAAATGTTTTCTCTCCATGTCTCTAAGTAGAATTTCCATATACCATGGTGTGTGGTACAAGCCAAATAAACCATTGATAAAACTTGCACCTTATATCCACCACACAAGAGGCCAAAAAAAGACATAGTCATAAACTGAAAATGGCACACACATCTACCCAGAATTGAAGCACACAAACCTAGCCAGATCTACAGTCAAATCTTTCCGGATGTCAATTCAACAGAATGGGATATGCAGAGGCGAAAATCAAATTAAACATTATGCAGCAAACTCAATCGGACTGAGCACTTTATTTTCTTATTTCTTTTAGGGTCATCTTTCCTGCAGAGTCTATTTTCATTTCCCTGAACAAGCTTTACTTGAGGCAGTCCATTCCATTTATATGAGGAACATGGTCACCACTTGCCCAATGAGTACGGCGGTGCCCTTTATCCTATCCCTGGGGACACATTCCAAGACCCCCAGGAGGTACCTGAAACCACAGATAGTACTGAACCCTATATATACTATGTTTTTCCCTATATACAGAGTATATATGTGTTTGTAGCTCAGATAGGTGGTTTTCAATTGGTGAGTTATCTCTAAGTAGAAAGTAGGATGAGAAGTGAGCCCTGGATTGATCCTTGAGCAAGTTCAACATTTACCAGTTGTGTTGAGAAGAATGAATACCATACAGGAGAGAGAATAGATGCCAGAAAAGTAAAACAAAAATCTTAAGTTTCACAGAAAGGTCAAGTGGTGTAAGTAAGTACTAAAAATGCCCAACCCAAAGGTCATTGAGGAACTCAATGAGAACTGTTCTGTGGACTGATTGAGACAAAATTCGGGTGGAGTTCATTAAGATATAAGAGAAAATTATTAAAATGGGGATAAATAAGAACAATCCTAGACACATCTGGATATGAAGGGGAGGAAAGAGAATAGCAACTGGACGAGGAAAAAGGACTGAAAGAGGATTTCTTTGTGTAGTTTGTAAACAGAAAAAAACCTCAGCATGTGTCAAGGTGATGAGAGGACCCAGTTGAGACAAGGAGGCTGCAAGCAGAGCAGTGGGAAAAGATGCTAAAGGTTCCCAGGGAGACAAAAGGGAAAAGCAGGAGGACTGGTCTTAAAACAGCTTTGGCCTCACCTTAATCATATAAGACCTGAGACAGGCATGCATACTACTGTCTTAAATTATTACTTTCTCCTTTGTGTATGTTTTATCACCTTAATTAGTGTTTAAGCTCTTGAAAACCTATGGCCTTTATGGTTCAAACCAACCTCACCTTACCCATTCATTGTGAGCCCCAGGTTCTATATCAACACCAAAAACTCATTCCATAAATACCTGTTTAATAAAGAAAAGCAAGTGGATTCTACAGTCTTTGTGTATATCTCTAGTGCCTGAACATTTGTCCCTGTATGTGTGCAAGGTATCCAACACAAGAGCAGGCCAGGATCAGAAAACTCTTGTTCTAGTCCCCAAAGTACCTATCTCTCTGAACAAAAGTCAGTAAGAGCCACTCAGACTAGTACTTTCTTTCCCATGCTTGCCTTGACCTGAAAATACAAGAACCTAAACATCTATAAGCCATGAAAATATTTTTACTTGAAGCTACAATGTGTTACAACACTTGCCACGCCCCTCATGCCTAACTCACTCCCATTTTGTTGTAGAGCAGACAGACTCTATAACCTTCATATGACCTCCTGCAAGACATAGATTAGATTCAAATGAATCCAAATATGTTTGGGTTTCAGCTGTTCTAAGAGACATAAACATGGAAGCAGAGCAGTACAGGGCAGTAACACACTGATTTTTCCTATTGGTTTTAAAGAAGAGAGTCACCAAGAAAATGTTTTATCATTTCTTGGTGACTATCCAAGAAATGGATAAGTCCCTCACTCCATTATCCAGCCCCAGCTCCCGTAAAAACCACTTCTAATTTAAAGAAATGTCTTTCTCAAATATAGAAACCTCTTTGGATTGAGATTCATCTTCTCTCAATTGAAACCTGTCTTTGGGAGCCATCCAACCTCACCTTATCTACAGCAACATTGCCAGAAACCGGGGTTAACTTATATTGTTGCTTTCTGCAGCCCTCACCTGGCTCGATGGCCACATTCAGAGATTGGTTATTGACCTTTACGTCCTTAACAATTATCCACATACCTAGGAAAGAGGTCTGTTCCTCAGGAATGAAGACAAGCCATAAGAATGAAGACACTGAATAAACTCATACCTCTTTTTGGTTCTTGTGCTATGGTCAGTGAGCTATTGCTCAAGACAAATTATTACAACATTCTTTCAAATAATAGCCAATTTTCAACTAAGAGAAGACTGTTAAATCTTTGTCTACATATTGGTGAAAACCAGGCAGTTGGAAAACATAGCTCTGGTTAAACCACCTGATAATGAATGAATGTTTTAAACATTCAAGGATTTGAGAAACTGCACACTGATTTAAGCCCTCACAAGAAAAAGCAGCAAAGACCTCCAGAAAACCTGACACTTCTCAGATATATTCCTAAAAGTTCTATACCAATTTTTATATATTTCTTATGGAGTATTTTCAAATTTGTAAAACTCCGATATATTAGGGTTCAGAGTGGTGATCAGAATAATTCTTAGTTTTGTTATTCACCTGGAAAACTATCAGTGTTGTCAAACATTATATGTGAACCTCTTTCCTAGACCATACATTTGACATAGATACAGACCACATCTATCTTGTTCTTTATTGAATCCACAGCCTCTGGCACATAAGGTTTACTCAATAGTATTTGCTTAATAAGGGAATATTTAAGTTTACATTACTATTAAAACTGAAAACATTTAGAATTCTTAAGCTAGGGTGAGATTCGTTTTTTATTTTTGTTCTTTTTTTTTTTCTTTTCTTATTTGTACTCTACGTTTTCATAAGATATAAAGGTCTCTTTCTGTGGAAACCTACAATCCTGTGGCCTGAGATACACATGTGCACACACATGCAAAACAACACACTATCTCCACACTTGTTCAATGCTGTTATATTTGCCAGACATTGGAAAAGCAAATTTTCCAAGTAGCATGAGCTCTGGAAAATAATTAGGAGACATCTGAGGAGAATACCAATCATCCAATAATTAGCATCTTAAAATTCAGAGAGCTTGAGACAAATCAAATTCCATGAAATCTCGGGGAGCATGACCTTGGCCGGGTTAGCGGCCTCACTATGAGGAGTCAGTGGCTTTGTTGGACCAGACAGACAGGACTGGGAAGTACCATGGCTGTTCTGATCCCAGGGGAGACACTCTGACAATGTGACATTTGCACAGGGATGCACTAACGTGGCCCCAGTATGTTTTCTCAGAATGGGATGACATTTCAAGTCAAATAGCTCTGCTCCCAAAAGCACAGGCCATCCCCAAACTCTAATATAACCTGAGTTTGAGAAAAAGAGTGTCTTCTCAGAGAGAAACAGAGGTTGTGTAGACACAATGTTCAAACAATCCATTTTTAAGGAAGGTCAAACCAGCTATTCAGTGTTTAACCTCATTTGATACCATGCTATCATTACATAGACCTCAGATAGCCTTAGTCTAAAAAACACTTCTCACTCGAGTAAAAGTCTGTTCCTGGAGCACCCACACCTGACCCTTTTCAATAAATGCTAAAACCGGTTACAAAACTGAGCTACCAAAGGGTGTGGAGAGTGACTTACAATGCGCTGTGTCCTCACCAAACCTCTGCTGCCTGGAACTGCTGTCCATAGGCTGTCCATCCAGGGATATACAGCCACTGGGCAACTATTGCCTCCAGCCTCTCTAAGGTCACCTTTCTTACATGGCTGACTCATTCTAAAGAAAGAAACAGAGAGGCCGGGGAACACCAACTCCTCATTTGGTTTCTACAGTTGCCCACATGACTTGGGGAATGCGGTCTTAAAAGGAATTCAGGATAAAGGGCAAAACCTCCAAGCAGGCTGCCCCAGCCCTTGAGATAAATGCTGTGCCTCTACCACGTGGCCTGCATGTGCCCATTTGAATATGCTCCCACCCCAAGCCAAGGGTGACTGTTCTGCCAGACTGCTACTCCGCTGCAGGGTCAGGCAGCAGCCAGTGCTCCTCTGACTCCTGAGTCGAGGCTCAGATAGATGCCCCAGCTACTTCACTGTGGAGAGGGAATGTGGCTGTGCCCTCCTCTGAACTCTCCATCTGGAAGAGTCTCTGGCCTCCTTCCCTCTCATTTTTAATCGGACAGACAATGCTGGACAGGAAAACTCAGAGCACACCAAAGTTCATCTTCCCTTCCCCGCTTCTCAATTGGCATAATCACAAGGGCAGAAAGAGGCTAGCATGGACCAGGATGCCAGGAATTATATGAAGGCCCCTGACCACTGGACCACATTAGTCCAGGCTTCCAAGGTCTTAATCGGTCCTCCTCTGCCTGGCACACCCACTTGCCTTTGGAACCCAGGGAGGTGGCCAGGTAAGATGCCATGCTCACAGCAAGTATTCAACGAAATATTGATTGAGAACGGCAGCCACAAACACCTGCTGACTCACAGCTTTGCAACAAGAGTCAGTTTTGAGGTCTGGGCCCCAGTGGCAAGATTTCTGTGCCCATTTCTAACACAAACAGTTCTAGCAGCATTATCGTGATATTCAGCCACCAGCTCAATTTGGAAGCAAAATGATCTTAACAAACAGTGGCAGACTTACAGACAGGCTATTCTGCCTTGGTACCAAAACAAAGGATAAAAATAAAAGGAAAGGATTGGTAGAAAATAGGGGAAGGAAAACGAACACTGCAAAGAGAAATGAAAAGGGTTATAGGACTAGATACCTCAGTTCTACAACTCTGAAATGAGCTGTGAACCTAACAGCCACTCAGGGGCAGAAACAATGTGGAAGAAATCACAGAAAAGTGACAGAGCAGCATTGTGGGGGAATTTTGATGCTAGGAAAGACTCGGAGCTAGTAGTGAAATAGATGCTATGGTAAGTAACATTTGAGACGTTTCAAAAGACAATGAGTCTTAATTCTGTCCTGTCTTGCACCTTCTGAACTACAGTGACACACCAACATTTGCTATTTTCCTAAAAGGACATTGACAGATACAATGGAAACTCTGAATATAGTTTTTTCCCTCTGCATTCATTATCTCTGGCCCTTATCCATGGGCCTATTGCAGACTAAATTGGATTTTGGATCACTGGTACTGAGGCGCTGCAATTAATTAACAATGGAAACATAATATTTACATCCAGTCCTAACAACATCTGACATTTAAACTATTCTACCAGGCAGGAAAATTCCATTTGACAAATTTTCATTTTAATGAACATGACAGGCCACAGTTTACATGCTAGGCCAAGAAGCAAGACAGAGGTGATCTCTTGGCATGTACTTTCAAGGACTAGACATGCTGCAGGAGAAATAAGCTGGGGAACTGTCAGAATAACAGAAAGACAGATCCCCAGTTCTACCCAGACATATCAAGGACACAGGTCCTCCAACAAAAATCCTAGTATGAAACCGTCCTTGTTTCCTGTGCAAGCTCAAAGTTAAACACCTACTGCCCCTTATGAGCCACTGGATAATTTTTCTATCTTTGGGCTGTTGACATTTTCTTTGGGGTACTAAAATCCCTTAGTCCTTCCTAATTAAAAAGTGATAAACATTTTGCAAGGCATCTAATAATGTGCAAAGTACACAAGAGTTGGAACTGATGGAGCTTTTTCAGTTGGCACAAGGCTGGCCTTCCATGTTTTACCAGATGATATATCTCAATAAGTCCCCAATCCCTGACTTGAGTGAGAGGCACTGTCAATATGATGCTGAAGCAGAGGCTGTCTTTAAATGCCATCTTATTTTCCATTATACTAATGCAAGGGTCTAACATTTTTGCTTGCTACAACTTCACAGCTAAAGAAGTTTTCATTTTTCTGTGACTCATTATTCAAGCCAACAGAAGAAGGTACAGATGAGAAGAAAAATTTCAACCCCAAAGAACCATGTAAATTTGCTGGAGACCAATGTCAGAGACCAGATCTCCCAGCCTGACTTCCGATAGCCCCTTTGTGGGTTACTGTTCTGAAGGAAACTGGGTGTGGTAGTGTGGATTTCTCCAAACCTATCTCCACTACACCAAAAATGTGGATGTAAAAGACAGAGATAAAGATCGATGCAAAATGCAAAGACAGCAAGGCAGTTCAGGAGAAACTTAAAGATGTGGGTAGAAAACTAACAAATAATGTCGGTAAGAACGCTTCTTATTGGAAAGGTCATATACTTGTAGTTCACATACCTAAAACACTCCTAGCTTTTATATCAATTTGAAAAAGTTTAAATAAAATTTCACTTTAAAAGTAAGACATCTGAAATATGGATTTGGTTCATGGGTTCTAATCTCAGCAATTAAAATATCCACCTTCATGGTGATATGTCATATAGCTGTGGCTTTTAATAGATTCAAAATGGTAACTATGCTCCATGTTACTTCTAGGTGTGGTCATGATACTAGAACATTAAGTCATGAAAGGATAATAGCATTTCCACTCTTATAACCTAACTTAGACTCCATAATATTTCAGTCAAGTCAACAACATATATGTAGAATGTGAACACACACACAAAGTTATAAAAACAACCACATGTTTGAGGGCTCTACATGCATTCCCTCCTTTATAACACTATCAGATAAGTACTATTATACACTGAGGAAAAGGTAGTTAGAGATAACTGACCTCCCTAAGAGGTGAAGTTCAAGGACACAGACAGAGAAGTGGTAGAGTTAAAGTACTAACCCAAGCCTGCCTCCTTCCAGAGCCTGTTATCTACAAAACACAGTGACATATAATGGCATCCACAAGGAGGCAACATGAATGAATGATTCCTTTTGGCAATGGCCAAAATATCTTAAATATCAGATATAGAACATTTTCAGCCCACCAGATGCTTATTTAATTTTGAAAAATCAACTTTTATGGATCTGATATGAGAAGTAGTTTCATGTTTAATGCCTGGTTATACTTTTGAAAAAGTAGATGTCTTATAGAGACAAAGAGGCATTTCTTAAAGTCAGGAAGAAAAACAAGAGTCTATCTGGATTGAATTGAAAATGTTTGACAAAACACAAATGAATAGAATCTGTAACTTCAACATGCCTTTGCAGGAACCATGTACTAAATGGTCACATCAAATTCAGAACACAAAAGACTTAACATGCTTATTGTTGTAAACAAAGGCATTTGGCTAAATGAAAGTTCCATCAAAGCTTAATAACCAAATTCAAGTGAACACAAAGTAAAGGGTTATATACTTTCCGTGGTTTCAGTAATAGCTAATCTAATAAAGGTAAATGGAGGGTTATTGTTGATTCCTTTGCCTCTGTTTCATAAATTAGATAAAGCAACCTGGCAGTTACAGTACTTTAGAGTTTTATTCAACTAAGTGATTTTAAAGTTATCTCAAAATATAACAAAGTCATGACTTGAATGACTACTGAATATACCTTGCTTTCCATCACCACATTAGTACTTTTGATCAGTGTTAAGTAAAAAGGTTCCTGGGAACTGAAACTATTCTATAAAGCTCAATTTATTTCTACAGGACCAACCATTAGAAGGCGAGTGTCATTCATACAGTATTATCTGATATTCCATTTCACCAGGGCCAAGCTTGTAAAATATAAACTATTAGAGCAGTCAAGTGTTATTTATTTCTTATGATCTAAAACTCAGGAACAGCAGAATTTCTCTGGTTAATGATTTTTCATAGTTCATTTCCAATTTTCTACTACAGTTTATTGATCTGGAATACTGAAACAGTTTTCTTCCCTGGCTAAAGAACACACAAGGCCTGTGCCCTGGGACCCTGGGATGCACCTCATAGGAAATGGTGGTGGCATCTATCTCATCGGGCAGCTGAGGAGCAGTGAGTGGCATTTTCTTACTGAAAGAATATTCTGGTGAAATGTCGGGCCTTCTGATAATAAGAAATACTTCCCTTGCCTTTGTACTAGAAGACAGGGCTCGACACCTGCAGTTCTGAGAAGCAATGAGTTGCCCTTCACAAAAACAGTCTATTTTCCTGCATTTTTCCCCTTGTGCCCTGATACAGTTACTTTCTATTATCCTGATAGCCCAGGAAGAAAAATATCCTTCTCTCCATATTTCATTCACATAATAAGAATCTGCAAGCTGTTCTGTATGACAGATGAGGACTGTGAGATGAAGCAACTTGTTCCGCCTGTCAGCCTCCAAGAACCCAGAGCAATGAGATACAATCGTGATGACATTACTAGAGAAGAAGTGGGTCAAATACATGGTCACTTGAAAACAGAATGTCAACTATTCTTTCTACTTCAGTAATCTGATGCAATGGTAATCCCCCAACCCCCTGCAAACACACACACACACACACACACACACACACACACACACACAGAAAGAGGCAGTCACTATTAGCAGGTGCATGCATGCACGCACATGCAAATGTTGTTAAAATTACTGTTCCCATAAGCCCTTAAGTGACTTTTTCAGCCTCTGACCCATCAGTCCTCAAAAGTTTATTAAGCATCTACAACGTGCCACTGAACTAGAGTGTTGGAAATAGACACAGCCCCGCCTCAGCATTTACAATCTGGGGTAAAAGACGAACATTAACAAGGCAATTAAAACTGATATCATGACATCTTCAAATGAAATACAAGATATTAACCAAGTCTTATGAGTCAGAATAAGTTTCCCTGTGGGAGAAACATTTAAGCCAAGGCGTCAAATAGAATTAGTAGCCAGGTAAAAGGTGAGGGGGAAGAGTTTCAGGCTCAGGATCTTTCTCTTCAAATGTTCCCTTTGAAAGAAACCAAGGATTCAATATCCAGCAGAAAGTATACTGGAGTGAATGAAGCCATGAAGTCTACACTCAGAAGTTATTATCTATTTCTTATTTTAACCCCTAATTTAAAAACAAGTCATTACAAGAAAAGTCTGAGAAATATTGGCATGCATCAGTACTATCTTGCCAAACAAGAGCACAATTTAATCACAACCACATCTTGCTGAGAGATTTTGCTTTTATAAAATCTAATTTATCTTGACTATACTGTTTAAACCCATGGGTTATTTTTTTTTAATTTTCTTTTATTAACTTTATTGCCAACATAAGGATACTTTTTTTTGAAGATTCTATTTATTTTGAGAGAGAGAGGGAAGGGAGGAAGAAAGAGAGGGAGAGAAACATCAACGTGCAAGAGATACATCTATCGGTTGCTTCTCACATGCCCCTACCTGGGGACCGGGCTCGCAAACTCAGGCATGTGACCTGACTGGCAATCAGACTGGCAAACTTTAGGCTCGCAGGCTGGCACTCAATCCACTGAGCCACAGCAGTCAGGGCCCATGGGTTATTTTTTAAAACATGCTTTGACACCAGTGAAACTTGCGGCACATACAACACCAAGAGCTTAAATTTGTTCAAAGTACAAGTACATCAAAGTTAACACAAGCAGTTGGTAAATGTGATTTACCTAAATAAATAAATAAATAAATAAAGACTCTACCAATGACATGCTACTAGGAGTGGAAAGTAAGAAGAAAACAGTTCTCCAGCATTTGGTTATGAAAATCCTGATTTGTTCTTGCAGAAAATTGTTTTGGATCATCACACATCTCTCTTATAACACACAACATTTTACATGGGTTCAACAAATTGGAATGGAGAGGGGAAACTGGATTTATTCACAAACATGCTCATGCTTTCTTCTAAACCCCAGTGTATGTGATATTTGGACTATTTTCTTTTCAAGTTCAAAATCCATCCCCAGAACCATTAAAAAAT
Source organism: Mormoops blainvillei (assembly GCA_004026545.1). Classification (NCBI taxonomy): domain Eukaryota; kingdom Metazoa; phylum Chordata; class Mammalia; order Chiroptera; family Mormoopidae; genus Mormoops; species Mormoops blainvillei. Next base: position 19,194 of record PVJD01010475.1, on the reverse strand, counting down.
TACATTAGCATAACTGAAAGCTGAATTTGGCTCTAAAAACTCAATGACTGAGTATGGCTACTAGTTTGGGGAATTTAAAAATAATTTTTATTGATTAATTTGTGAGAGAGGGAGGAAGGGAGGGGGAGGGAGAGAGAGGTGAGAGAGAGAAAATCGATTTGTTATTCTACTTTTTTCTGTATTCATTAGTTGTTTATTGTATGTGCCCAGACTGGGGAATTGAACCTGTAAACTTGGTGTATTGGGACAGTATTCTAACCATCTGAGCTATCTGGTCAAGGCCAAAAAAGATTCTTTTAGTGTGTTTAGCTACTACTGACCAGCAATGACTTTAAGCAGTTGCTCGAAAATGAACACAACCTAGGGCTACTTTAAAAATATATAGCACAAAAACTGTGAGAATTAACAATCCCATTCTACCCTGTTACTTAGATCTTATCTAGAATTCAATCTGGAAGGCATATTTTAAGAGGAAAATTGGGCAAATTAGAAAGTATCTATGAGAGGACAGCCAGAAGCAGGTAGCGGGATGATCTGCATTTCATACAGTGAACAACTGAAGCATCCAGGGAGATTCAGCCTGCAGAAAAGTAATGAGAGACACCAAAAAACTGCCTTCACATACACAATCACTGACAAAGCCGTTCCATTGTATTGAGCACTTTCTCTGTGCAAGGCAATGAAGATACAACACTGACCGAGAAAGCCCCAGTCTTTTATGATCACATAGAGGAGAAAATGGACTTTATCTGCAGCACTTCACAGGATATGACATAAAAGGATGCTGCACAGATTCTGGAATCAGAGCATTAAAATCAAAGCCTGTAATGGATCGCATAGTTGTCTCCAAAAGACAATGTCTATCTATGTCAAATCCCTGCAGCCTGCAAATATGACCTTATTCGGAAAAAGGGTCTTTGCAGATGGAATTAAGTTTAGAATCTAAGGCAAGGTCATCCGGGATTATCGGGGTAGATCCTAACTACAATGACTAGTGTCCATATAAGAGAAAGGCAGAGGGAGATTTGAGATAGACAGAAACATAAAAGATACAGAAAAGGCCAAGTGAAGGAAATAGAATGCCTGCAGCCACTAGAGGCTGGAAGAGGAAAGGAAGGATTCTTCCCTTGAGTCTTTTGGGAGCAAACAGTGGGCCTGGAACTTATGACATTAAATTCATTTAAAAAGTACACAGGAGGTAACTTCTGTATGAGCCACCATCCCTTAGATAAGAATGGATGGGGTGCTCTTTTCCCAAACTAGAACATGAAAATATCTCCCTGTCAAAGGTCGGGAAGAAGGTCAGCCACTGGGTCTTTAAACGATAAGACTACCTTTGCAATTCTCTTGGATTCAGAATAGTTCAAACACTGCCAACTATACCCTGGGAGGCAAAGTCAAAAATGTGTACCAGGCCAGGCAGTAGGTCTAGGAAATTAAGATACAGGTACCTATTTCTATTTTGGCAGAGCTTCAGGGCCACACACCATGGTTTACTTGGGCCTTGTTTGGCTGAAAAGACACAGGTTACAAATAACGCTAGATGGGAGAATAGATAAAACTATGTCATATTCACGTAGCAGAACATTATACAACATTCAAACCAAATAAAGTACAGAACAGTGTCTATTATACACTGTAAGAAAGGAAAGAAAATAATTTGTATACATATTTGCCTGCATGCATTAAAAATACTGAAAATATGCAAAAGAAAATAATAAAAGTGATTACCCTAAGGCACATGGGGGCAGAGATGGGAGTGTGGGGACAGGGGCAGAAACAAAACTTCACTTCATACCTTTTTGTATTGTTTTGGTTTTTGAACCAGATGACTATATTACCTACTCAACAAATTTAAGTCTATTGAAAATAAAAAAAAAAAGACATAGATTAAAATGGTACATCTGAGGAGGGCAATTCGGTGATATACGAGTACATCAAGGACCTAAAAACTGACATTTCCTTGGACTGAGGGACTCGACTTCTGAAAGAAATTTACTAAGGAAATGAGAGATTTTTACACACACATTCACAATGTTCACTGCAGAATTATTCATCATAGTCAAAATTTTGAAAAACCTACATGTATAATAATAACCAAAGAGAAATGGAACATGCAAACAACTGCCCGATATGCAGTTATTAAAAATTATATAAATACTCAATGATATAGAAAAGTATTCATAGTATATTTTTTATTTTTTATTTTTTAATATATTTATTGATTATGCTATTACAGTGGTCCCAATTTCTTCCCCATTTGCCCCCTTCACCCAGTACCACCATTCTCTCCAGCAATCCCCACCTTCCCCCTTAGTTCATGTCCATGGTCATGCATATAAGTTCTTTGGCTACTCCATTTCCTATATGGTTCTTAACATCTCCCTATCTATTTTGTACCTACCAATTTGTACCCCTTAATCCCTGCTCCCCCTTCCTCCACCCAACTGATAACCTTCCAAATAATCTCCAAATCTATTATTCTGTTTCTCTTCTGCTTGTTTGCTTAGTTTGTTTTTTAGATTCAGTTGTTGATACATGTGAATTTATTGCCATTTTAATGTTCATAGCTTTGATCTTTTTCTTAAGTAAGTCCCTTTAACATTTTATATAATAATTGCTTGGTGATGATGAACTCTTTTAGCTTTACCTTGTCTGGGAAGCACTTCAATTGCCCCTCAATTCTAAGTGATAGCTTTGTCAGATAGAGTAATCTAGGTTGTAGGTCCTTGCTTTTCATCACTTTGAATACTTCTTGCCAGTCCCTTCTAGCCTGCAAAGTTTCTTCTGAGAAAACAGCTGATAGTCTTATGGGAACTCCTTTATAGGTAACTATCTGCTTTTCTCTTAATGCTTTTAAGATTCTCTCTTTATCTTTAACCTTTGGATTTTAATTATGATGTATCTTGGTGTGGTGCTTTTTGGGTCCAACTTGTTTGGGACTCTCTGTGCTTCCTAGACTTATATGTGTATTTCCTTCACCATATTAGGCAAATTTTATTTCATTATTTTTTCAAGTAAGTTTTCAATTTCTTGCTCTACTCCTTCCAGTACTCCTATAATTCGAATGTTGGTACGTTTAAAGGTGTCTCAGATGCTTCTTAGCCTATCCTCATTTTTTTCGGATTCGGTTTTCTTCTTACTGTTTTGATTGAATTTTTTTCTTCTTTATGTTCCAAATCATTGATTTGATTCTTGGCTTCATCCACTCCACTGTTGGTTCCCTGTAAATTTTTCTTTATTTTACTTTGTGCAACCTTCATTTCATTTCTGCCCGGGTATTTTTTATGTTGTTGAAGTACCCGGTGAGTTCTTTGAGCATCCTGATAACCAGTGTTTTAAACTCTGTATCTGACAAGTTGGTTATCTCCATTTTGTTTAGTTCTTTTTCTGGAGTTTTGTTCTGTTCTTTCATTTGGGACCTATTTCATATCCTCAATTTGGTACCCTCTCTGGGTTTGTTTCTGCATTTTAGGTAGAGCTACTTTGACTCCCTGTCTTAGTAGCATGGTCTATTATAGAAAAGAGCCTCAGTAAGTTGGATGAGGTGGAGCCTTAGGCAATCACCAGGGCGGATCAATCCATGTCCGTGTTCTGTGGCTCTATGTGGGAAGGGGCTCAGGGAGGAGACAATACCTCTGCCTGGAGTTTTGTCCAGGAAGAAGCTGTCTCCCCACACTCACCCTGATGCCAGATACTTCAGTTTCTCCCCATATGCCACTGGTGCCCTTCTAGCTATTGCCCTGGCACTGAAGCCCAGAGGGAGGGAGTCTGTTTAAGTCCTAAATCTGTTGCAGGCTTTAAAAGGAGACTCCTGAGAATCCCACTGTTTCTTCCACTGTCCCAATCCCCCCTGGTTTTTATATCCAGAAGTTATGGGACTTATCTTCCTGGCACTGGAACCCTGGGCTGGGTGGTCTGGCATGGGGCTGGGATCCCTCACTCCCTAAGGTATCCCTCCCAATTTTTACCCACCATGCATGGGTATGGGACTGCCCATTTTGCATCCCCACAACTCCACACCTTTCCACGTCTCCATCCCTCCTGTTCACCTGCACCTCCATCTTAAACCATAGTGTATTTTTTAAATCATTGATCGATTTTTCAATAATATTTTAAAGCATCAGCCAGGTGCTAAGCACAGAGATGGATGCTGAATTAAAAAGGCAAGTTACAAGGCAGTATATAAATGGATTATCCTACTTTTTTGTTAATTTATAACTAAACTGGAATGATAAACACCGAAATGAGAGCAGTGATTACCTCCTGATCATGATATTATGGGTTTAATATATTTTCTACAATAATTATATATTCTGCTATAAGAGAAAGAAGCAGCATCACTTTTTAAAAACAGGCTAACAACTCCCACAATCAAAAATGCGTTTCATTCATATCTGTTCTCTCACTCCTCGCTCACTCTCTAAACACAAGCATGACGCCTGCTCCAGCCACAGCCATCCCATAACCATTGAGAAAAGGCCAAGAACATTGTTGATACACTCTGACACCTCTGAGCTGCTGAACTGAAGCCACAGCCACCCCCACATATCTATATTTCTTGTTATACGAGAAGTAATCCTTTATTTTTTAAACCTCTGTAAATCGAGTTTTCTGTTACTTGCAGTTCAAAGCATTCTGGCTTACAAGGTAACATACTAATACAGGACATATTAAAGCTGGTACCTGCAACCCAACATGTTTATGTTGATCGAGTAGAGCCTAAAGATTGATGTTAATTGCCCCACCAACTTCTGACTCCACAGTCTCTTCTGTGAACTTCCTAGGAAACAAAGCCCGGGAGAAGTGGGTAGCAGGGATTCTAGGTGCACCGGGGAGCACTGCCTGTAGTGAACAAAATGAGGGAGCTACTCCTATGGTTTATGATATGGCCTAGCATTCCCACTGTTGAGGATGTATCCCAAAAAAGAATCATAGATATAATTATGCATATATGCAAATATTCACTTATATATACCAGAAACAGAAGTGAGGAGCCTAATGTTAAATAATAGGGACAGGTTAAAAAATACTTTGCAGTCATCAGTGAAATGGGAAACGGCACACAATACATTCATGAGTGAAAAACAGGTAACAAAACTATATGTAAAGTGTGATCCCAATTTAAAGAACTAGCAAAACTAACAAATGTACATGTGCAATCAAAGAAACGGAAAGGGTGTACACTGCAACATTGATAGTACTATCTATCGTGAGGGTGTAGAATGGCAATGTTACTTTATTTTTGAGCATTTCTGTCTTTTAAAAATATCTTCTAAAATGAATTTATTTTCTTATGCAGTTCTGATATGTAAAGTTTTTTAAAATAGTACCTTCCCATAGAATAATCTACGCCCTCTGACCAAGATGTTGGTCTCATTGACATCAACTTTGTCTAATATCTGACCGAAGACCTAATGAAGTTAACAAGGAACAATTTATTTTTGTTTTAAAAATAAACTGACGCCACCAGCTGCAAGCTAAGCTATAGAAAAAGATAAAGAAATGTTATGTTTCCAGATGAATTTGTATTATATAAATGTGGTATGTCTTTTTAAATTCCATGAATACAGTTTGACACTGCTGATTTGAGAAAAAATATTGATATTTCCTTAAATAAGTCTATTCTATATTGAAATTCATACCCTTACATGAAAAGGAATGATCTTGGAAACAGCATAAATAAATGTTAATTTGCTGTGTCACTGATAAAAAGCAAGTCCATTTACGTCCTTGTCTTGATCCATTGGACTTCATCACACAGAAAACAGTAGCCATCAAGCAGGTTTGATGTTTTACCATCTAAGGACATTTCCTTCTGGAGTTCAAACTCTCGAGTCAGATAACCCGAGTCTGTGTCCCAGCCCAAGTAACTGAGTGTCCTATTAAGTACTTGTTTAATGTCTCTGAATTTCAGTTTTCTCAGCTGTAAACAGGCACAATAAGAGCGTCTATAGCACAGAGTTGCTGTAAGGATGAAATGAGAGAATTCACACCAAGGTCTTAGTTTAATGCCTGGCCCATCAGAATCTGGTAAAAAGTAGTCTTTTCTAACTTGGTTTCAGCTCACATGTGAAGATAGATTATGGACCTGGAACATTAGATTCTTTATTTATTTATTTTATTTTTTTTACTTCCAACAAAATATTTTTTATTTATTATGGAGTAAAATATAAATAATTGAAATCAAATAACAATAATGGCTTTTAGAAAAAATATAGACAAAGCAAATCTCTTGCCTTTTTTTCTTTCTATTTCCCAGTTGTCATCCCCAGAGGTACCTATATTCAACTTAAATTTTAGCTGTCTTCTATTTACCCCATTTTCCAACTGTAGATATGTCACATTTTTTCCAGTTTTATTACAAAATAATTGACACACGTAACTGTGTAAGTTTAAGGTATAAAGCATGATGGTTCGATTTACATATATTGTGAAATGATTACAACAGGTTTAGTTAACAGTCATCATCTCATATTGGTACAATAAAAACAAAAACTTCTTATAATGAGAACTCTTAGGATCTACCCTCTTAACAACTTTCTTATATATCATACAGTAACATTAACTATAGTCATCATGTTGTACATTACATCCCTAGAACATATAAATCTTATAACTGGAAGTTTTGACCTTCTGAGAAATTTCTTCCAATTCCTCCTCCCTACCTACCAACCTCTGCTAATTATAAATCTGATCTTTTTCTAGCAGTCTGGTATGGGTTTGTCGGAGGAGATTATGGTTTTTTAGATTCCACATAAAAGAGAAATCATATGATATGTTGTCTTTCCCTGATTTATTTCACTTAGCATAATGCCTTCGAGGTCCATACACGTCACAAATGGATGGATAACCTCATTTTTTAATGGCTGAATAATACATATATATATATACATATATAATACATATATAAAATATATACATATATATATTATATATATATAACAACTTCTTCATCCACTGTTGGATACCTGGGTTATTTCTGTCTCAGCTATTGTACATAACTAAAACTGCTATTAACATGGAAGTGCAGATACCTTTTTGAGTTAGTGTTTTCGTTTCCTCTGTAAACATGGAACATTAGATTCTAAAGAGTCTTCAGTATCATGGATTAAGAACCCATGTTGAAGACAGACAATTGACTTTAAAGTCCCAATTTGATATCATTTATTTAATGTCCCCTATAATTAACGTGCTGCTCGGGGAAAATGTTGGATCATTTGGACCACTGGAAATGTGCTGTAGTATGCATATTAGAGAAGGTAACTACCCCTATTTGCCTTATCCTATCTAGTTCTTTACAAAAAGCAATATTGATTCAAGGTATTGCGATTAGTAGTGAACATGATAACTGAAATCATCACAAACTTGTATGTGGTAGTTACAATGTACCACGAAGTATCTATGTAGTATCTCATTTAATCCACACACTTAACCAATGAGGTAAGTTCTTTTATTATCCCCATTTTTGGATGAGAAAACTGAGGTACAAAGAGATAGACAAGTGCTGAGATAAGATATAAACATAATGTTTAAAAATAACCATAATAAAATAATAACATTACGACACAGCATCATCAGTAAATCCCTGTGATATGCCAAACACAGCACTGGATGCCTTCCAAACATCATCTCTTGTGTTTACAACAACCTTGCACTATTCCCATTTAAGGGATGAGAACTTAAGTCAATTAGCTTAGGCAAGGTGTAGGGTGTAGGTCAGTCTGGCCTAAACGCCTGCTATGCCAGGCAACTGCCCTTCTGCAGAGGGTATGGGGAAGGGCATATCAGATCCCTGAAGCTCTCTACCTGACATAGAAGACGTTAGGGAAGCACAGAATTTTAGAATTATCAGATCCAAGGGAGGTCCAGAGAGAGGCCAAGACCTACATGAAGCAATGAGAGAGCCAAGCCTAAAATCCAGGTCTCCCAACTCCCAGGACTGTGTCCTTGCAGTGACATGATGAGGGCCTCTCACACTGAGTCAGCCATCTCAGGAACAGTAAAAGCAGGAAGAAAAAGTCTGACAGCTTCCGAGTGATGGCATCAGCCTGTCAGCCCTCCCTCCATTCCCTCCTGACCCTGGGGACTGACTGCTATACACGCTGCCTAGAACATTCAGAACTCAAAATGATAGAGAAGCTTGGGGAAAGAATCCACAGTGAAGACAAGGATGTATCCGGTGCCCTTTCACGATTTACCTGGAGCCAATTTCCAGTATGATTCTCCTGAAATAGAACTGGAAATCAATGGAGAAGGAGGTTGGCTTAGGTACACGAGAGTCTCTTTTGTAGACACAAAACACAACACAGCCAGTCTTTGAGAACATGGTCCGAATCAGCAAGTCCCCTGAATCCTTTCTAAGTGCACATCTTTCCTAGTCTGTGCAGTGGATAAAAATAATTAAACTGTCTCACAGAGAAATTTTTTAAAATAGTTTTGGCAGTGTGGAATTTAAATTCATTCATTATATAATCTTTGAACTACAACAGTTGTTTACTCTGCTTTGATTTCTAAGCCTTCCTTTGATGGCAAATATTAATATTTATCATTTTTCTTATGTTGGACTAATGAGAATCTTAAGTGTTTATGAGAAGGCATTTAAATATTACAGTATGGTAGATGTGTTTGTTTTCTAATTTATATTCCCATCTTTAACATCAACCAGCATTAATTTTTGTGCTGAATCCTGGGTTGTTGTTTATTAACATTTTCAGTAAACGTTACATGGCCAGAATTGAAGGCCTGTACATTTATTTGATGGCCAAAGAGAATATAACAGTCCACCAAATAACACAGGACTATAGGAAAGACCTATCCCTGATTTTAAAAGTGAAAACTGCCATGCATTGTTCTATGCACAGGGACATAGCAAGAAATGGTACCAACAAAATCCTTGCCCTTGGGGAACAAACTTTCTAAAGAGGTAAAACAGACAACATTAATGCAATAAACAAGGCATTATCTCCAATAAGGGGAGGTAATGGGAGGGAGTACAGTCCAAGAAATGGTAAGAGGGGCTGAGGTCCCAGACTTCAGCAGATTTCACTTACCTACACTCTGCCGCGCCACCAAGACTCAGCTAACCAAAGAAGTAATGGAGGGCAGCCCAGGAATCTATGGTCTATGGCAGAGTGCAAAGTGCAACACTGAATTCTAAATTAGGCACTAGACCACTCACCCTACACAGGGACCAGGTGCTGGGAAGACAGCATTAGCAAAATAGCCACTGATGCTGACTTCATACAGCTTACAATCCAAAGGGAAAGACTCACTGATCAAAATTTAGAGGTTAAATAGAAGCTATAAAAAAGTATAAGTCATGAAAGCAAAAGACAGAACCTAATCTACAGAGGACTAAGAAAGAAGGTCACGGCCTTGGCCAGATAGCTCCATTGGTAAAAAGCTTCCACCGGACTCTCTTTGGGTCATTCTCTCTTAGAACCCAGCCGTGATACAATTAGGAATCCCAAGAAGCCACATGGAGAGGCCACATGTAGATGTGCTGGCTAACTATCTTAGCTGAGATCCCAGATGGTGACCAATATCAATGGTCAGACACGTAAGTTAGGAATCCTTAGAGATGGCTATGGCCCTCAGCCATTGAGTCACCCCAACCTTTGAATCTTCCCGGATGAGGTTCCTGTTGATGTAAGAACCATTCAAACTGCCATGGTCAGGTAGCTCGGTTGGTCAGCGCAGCGTCTAGATACACCAAAGTTGCAGGTTTGATCCCCTGCCAGGGCACATGCAAGAATCGACCGATGAATGCATAAATAAGTGGAACAACAAATTGGTATTCTTTCTCTCTCTTTCTCTCTCTCTCTCTCTCTCTCTCTCTCTCTCTCTCTCTCTCTCACTCATTCCCCGCCTCTCTAAAATCAATAAATAACAATTAGAAAAAAGAGAGGAAAGAAAAAGGAAGGTAATCATTCTGCCACTGACTCTATCTACGATCCAAAGCAAGTCATTTCCTATCTTTAAAACAAGCTTTCCAACAAGTTTCCTTCAAGCTCTTCAAAAAAAAATCCTCTGAGCCCTAATCAGTGTGGCTCAGTTGGCTGGAACATCATCCCACAAAGTGAAAGGTTGCTGGTTCAAGCAATCCCACATGCTTGGATTTCAGGTTCAGTCCCCAGTTGGGGCGCATACAAAAGACAATGGATCCAAGTTTCTCTTGCACATCAATATTTCTCTCCCTCTCTTTCTCCCTCCCTTCCCCTCTTTCTAAAAGTAAATTAATTAAATCTTTTTAAAAATCCTTTGAACCTGTGATTCCAACATATAAAAACTGTATGTTATTCCTTCTTCCACCAATCACTAGATCACAAATTGCTCTTCTTCCTCCCTCAGTCCCTTTCATTCTGTTCCTTTGCAATGGCTTTGTTCTTGACTTTTCACTGCTATATGGCAGAGACATCGGATCAGGAAGGACAGGGGCCTGATATCCCATCGGGGGCAGAAGTAAATACAGCAGACACTCTAGGCACAACACAGGTGAAGGAAATGGGAAGGAACCAGGTTACACGAATGGTACCTGGTGTCCAGAGAGCACATTAACAGGTTAAAGACAAGCTTATGGAGATGGCAGGCATTAGGGAGGAATTAGCCAAGACCATAACTGATGTCTGTCAAAAGGGAAGGAAAAAGCAGTCTAGAAGCAGGTGCTCAGAGGAGGAGGTCAGCAGAAGGGAGGTCTGGATGGCAAAGCGCGAAGCTGCAGCCACAGTATGAGATTCAGGGCAAGAGCCATTCCCCAGAGAATACAATCTGAACTCTACACTTTGACCTCCAGCTCCTGCATGGCCAGGCCAACCTCACTTGATGCCGGCGCCCACTTAAACCTCCATGATGGAGCCATAGAAGCCTTCTTTCATCCCTTTGAGCACAGCAAGCTCTTTTTCCCCTAAAGGCCACAGTACTGGCTGTCCCTTCTTCCTGGAATGCCATCAGACCATTTCTTCATATGGCTGCCTTTCTCTCATCCTTCACTTGGGTCCCAGCTCAAATATCAGCTCCTCCTCTTCAGCTACTGTGTAGCAGCCCGTATAGGCCAGGCAGGTTCACTCAAAACTCAGGCAGATGGAAGAAAAGTCAAGGAGCCAGAGGGTGAATCTACACATGCTGTAAGCTGTATGTGTGTTAGCAGGGAGCCCTCTGCCCCCTAATATACTAGAAATAGACAAAACCGGCAGGGAGCCGGCAGGGAGCCGGCAGGGAGCCAGCAGGTTGTGTAACAGTGAGATTCTGCACTTGTGAGCCCACTCAATGGTATGGGAACCGTTTATCGGACGCAGACTCAAGGCTATGGGAATACTTATCAGGCCCAGTTTCAGAGCTATGAGAACATCACTTATCTTAGTTCCCCAGACACCTGAGTGAGGAAGCCAGATTGCCTCCATTTACCCTACAGCTACCCAATCTCAATAAGTTATCTCTTTCACAATCACAGTACCTTATACTCTTTCTTGCCAGTATTTTATAATAACTTGGTAATTTATAATTACATTTGTTTGTTTGCATATTGTCCATGCCCTCCACTGGACTCCTGAGGGCAAGGACTATGCCTGCCTTATTCACTGATGTATAACTAACCCTAACACCATGCCTGATGTATAGCAGGCCTCAGTAAGTGCATTCATAAATTAATGGTGAACAAGGAATGGCTCATACCCAAGAGGAACTGGGGGGAACAACCCTGGGGCTTAGGAACTAAAACCTGGGCACCAGACAGGTCAGAGGCTGTTGCCAGGCTGTCATCCCACACTCCACCTGCCTGCCTTCCTGAACTGTGAGGTATTACCTGCTTCCAGATTCTGGACCCACTTATCCGCCATTAGTGCGGTCTGGTCCTGGCACACAAGTAGGGTCTCACAAGAACCTGGTCAACCCCAAGTAAAGAAAGCTGCTTGTGCAAACCCATCACATCTAGTGATTAGTATTCATAGTCATCAGAGTAGCCAATACATTCCAAGGGCTTTACAGAGGCAATCTCATTCATCCCTCACAACCTCCATAGGTAGCTACCATTATGAGCACCACTCTAAAGATGAGCAAATAGGCATAGCCAAAAAACTGTCCCCGCTCTCACACATCTGATCACAGGTACAGCCACGTGCAGAGCAATACATACATTGGTGAACTCCAAACAACACTACTCATTACATGAAAACAGAATGGCAACATAGTAGAAGCCATAAAGATCTAGACCCTTGCTAATCCGAGTGTGGCCAGTGGACTAGCAGCATCTGCATCACCTGGGAGTTTGTTAGAACTGCAGAAGTTTCTTGCCTCGCCTGGACCCTTGCCCATAGTGTGGTCAGTCCCCAGCCCATGGGAGCTGGACCCAGCTGTTCCATCTGCCCTAGGAAACCAAACACAGCTAATTCCTCCACTCCAAGGAAACCTTGGCCTGTTGCCTCTTGGAAGTTCAAGAGGATAGAGGAAGCCACAGCTTAGGGGAAGCTTTCTGCCCTGCCCAGAGGGGCCAAGACAGGGAGGGCCTCAGCTGCCGATGTTTCTGTGGCTATGGGTTGCTGAAGCTTCCTGGCCTTGCTTTTACCTGCTCAGCAAGCAGAGCCCAGAAACTAGAATTTCAAACTGCAGTGCACCTATTATTTCTGTATCCCAGGACTGCTTTCCCTCTTCTGAAGGTATCAGGGTCACCCATTAATCAGGGCCTCTCTGCATGCACAGCCATGCATGTTGTGTGCCACAAGGGTACCATTCCCATATATATTTGTAAAGATAAAACACTTTCTCTTCCCTTCACTCAATCATCTTTTTGTTGTTATAGCCCTTCCGTACACTCTGCATCTGTTTCTCTCTCTCCTGCTTTCCCCTGCCCTCCTTTGGATCATCACGTCTTCCTTCATCAGGCCCGTACCCAGGACAGGCTGAACAGGAATCTCCAGCACGCCAGGAGTCTGCCTTATTCTGGCAGATTCCAGCCCTTTCCTCTGCCTGTTCTTAGGGCTCCAAGCACATACACAAACTCCTGCTTCTAGGCATAGCTTAAACATCCCCTGGCACAACAAAGCAGGTATTGTCCTGTACTTAATGGGGAGAAAGAACTGCAGCAAGTATTCTTCTTTTCAAAACTGAAGACATCAAGTCTTGCCAAAAACGAAAATTTTGTTCTTGCCATGTACCACCCACTCCAGTGATTAAATGACTGCAGACCATACTCTCCTCTAGCCCGTGCCCAGGTAAAATGTGCATGCATTAAACTTCATGAGAGAGTACTGGTACTTCACACTATCTATGACAGGTTTTAACTCCAATAGCTGTGAGTCTGAGAAACTGCTGAATATACTGAATTTTAATGGAAATCTGATTGTTAATAAAAAAGAGGTAAATCCAAAACAAAAAACACTAATAAACACATACTCAGAGTCTTTAAGTTCCAGAATACTGTCAATGTGTGCCCTTTGCAAACCTCTTAACCAGCTTATCAGCACACATACAAAATATCCCTAAAATATGTAATTTTTAACTGTATTAAACCCACCAACAAAAACAGTTTCCCACTGTTTCTCTTTTTCTCCCTATTAAGTCAACACAGCAGAAAAATAAAACTACTACAGGCACACCTTGGAGATACTGCAGGTTTGGTTCCAGACTATGGTAATAAAGCAGCTATTGCAACAGAACAAGTCATAATCTTTTTTTTTTTTTTTTTGCGGGGGGTGGGGGCGATGGTCTTGCCTTGAGTTTGTAAAAAACATAACACCTGTGAAACGCAATAAAATGAGGTATGCCTATACATTGTGAAATGACCTCCTAGTGAGCAGAGAACCTCAGGAAAAGATGAAAAGTGAAATTATGGTGCAGGGTAATAGAAATCCAGGACAAGAATGCTCCTGGGCCCTGAATATAGGGTTTTAAATATAAATATTCAGATGCAAACAAAGTATACACATTTTCTTTAAGGTTAAAAAAAAACTTTTAAAAGGAAAAGATTCCCACATATTATAGATAATCCAGCATATTAAAGATTTAATCCTTAATTATTCTACCCTGAAATGGAGAGCATGGGTACCTATAAAAATTTTTTTAAAGAAAACAAATCTTTATAATAGGTCCAATCTCTGAAAGTAGTTCATTTCAAGCTGCAATGAATTAGAATGTAAGAATGTTAGAAGTAAAAATGGGTTATATTTTCTATGAACAGTAGTTTCAAACTTTTCAATAACATGAGCACACATGGCTCATGAAAGTGTGCGATTCAGTTTCTTCTGAACATGATTTTAATAGGTAAATACTTTTTTTCAGCCATGATGATTGGAACAAACTAAATACCAGGAAGGGAAACAGAGCCTGAAACTCAATGTTGAAGAGAACCCTGACTCAGGTAAGAGATACAAGGGGTCACTGGGGTCCTTGGTAATAAACCTGAAAGATCTCTACCAGGGCACAACCTGTAGTCAGTTCAAATCCATGAGAGCTGTGTGATGAGAGATTATCTCTTTCACTCCCAAAGCCTTCAAAATGTTACTTTCTAGATATTTCATTCACCACCCAGGGCTTTCACCTATTAGATTATACCTGATTCATTTCATGTTGTGTTGTTAGATTCAGCGATTCTCATTCCTAAATGTACTTCAGAATCACCTGAGAAACTAAAAGAAGAAAATATTAATGCCTGCCTTCCACACTCTGATTTTTACTTATCTGGACGGGTCCAGCGTGAGGTGATTCTAAGTTGCAAGAGGGCTGAGAACCACTGGTTGGAAAGCAGTCCAAACAGGTGGAACTTATGTCAAGAAGGAGGCACTATAATTGGACTAAATAAATTTACATTAGGAGGCAAGGTGCCTCAAATCCCCGTCTTAACCAGATATACTATGGTACTTTATGGATCCCAGGTTTCTTCCCCTCAAATTTAGACAGACTTAATTTCATGGGAGAAATATATCTATTTGCCCATAATACTCAAGTTTTTACAAAGGACTGAAGAAGTCCCAGACTTTATATGCAAGACAGAAGCAAAAGACAGTAGAATTAAAGGTAATCTATTTCACCTAGTATTCAAAATATGGTAAATAAGGAAACAGAGTACAGTGCACAAAGTTGTGATTTTTATTAATAACAGTAAGAGTAAAATTAAAGCCAGCATTATTGAGTGCCACTTATTGTGTTAAGCACTTCTCATGGATTACCTCACTGAAAACTTAAATCTTCACACTACAATAGGAATTATTACCGCCATTTCACGGATAAGGAAATTGAGGCTCAAAGAGATTGGGACACTTTTTCCCGGAGTCACGCAACAAAGGAAGTAGAAGAACCAACATTAGAATCCAGATCTTTTGCTCTCTAGAGGCTATTCTTTTAACCACATCATCTCTTACCTAGAATACTCAGGAGTTTCCTAAGTACTTGCTACTCAAAGTACAGTCCTTGGGCTAGCAGCATCCGTCTGTCAGAAATACTGAACTCTGGCCCATTTCAGATCTACTGAATCAGAATCCACATTTTAAGATATGCAGGAACTACATATGTGCATTAAAGAAGCGCAGGCCTACCTGGTCTCCCCACATCAACTACTAATGTCTTACAAATTCGTCATCCATACTGTATCTACACTTTTTAGAAAAAAAAATCCAATCATTTCATTTCTCTACTTAAGGCTGTTAAATGGTTTCCCAAATGCCCTTGAATTAAGTCCAAAATTCGTTTACAATACAGATAATTAGATTCTGCCTATCACCCAAGCCTGCCTCTGCAGCCTCATCTCCCCCTCTTCCCTTGTCCATTGATTTTTATACTCCAGGCCCAGAGACCTTCTTTCTGTTCATCAAGTTCCAACACACCCTTTCTTCCTTCCTCCCTCCCTTCCTTTTCTTCCTTCCTTCCTTCCTCTAAGCTCTTCCCAACTAGAATGTACTACCACTCATCACCATGACTCCCTCCAAGTCAGCCACATTCACTCCTCTATCTCCCATGCATGAAGGCACAGTGCCTGGCACAGAGCTAGGAGGAGGATAAATGAGATGAATAAATATGTGTTTAGGATACTGAGGACCTCAGCCCTTTCCCTTATCTATCTGCAATTTGTTCTTGCTGGGATCCTAATCCCTCATTTTCCTTTCCTGTCCCCTGCATCACCCCTTTTCTCTGACTCACCTCCTAATAAGTAACTTTATGGCTACTGAAATTGTCAGCGTTAGAAAGGAGCATCACCATGGCCACATGGCCACTGCCCTGGGATTACTCCCCAGCTGGAGGACAACTGCTCCACTTTAACGCTGAGGCTCTTGGGAGAGACTCAGCCTTTCCGGATGTGGACAGAAGGCCCCACTGACAGGAGCAGGTTGCTTTTCAATCCAAGATTTAATACATAGATGGAACCATAGATCAGGAACCTCTCAGCAGGCAGTGCAGAGCCAAAAGCTTCACTATCTCTCGGCCCACACAAGAGAGTGTCATTGAGCTGACAAGACGGGTTATCAAGAGTTGTGGGTAAATGTGACGGCCAGGCTTCCTATTCTAAGAAAACAAATGGCAAATCCTTTTATAAAATAGATATCTGACTCCAGTTTAAATCTTAAGTAAATCTGATATATTTTCAAATATCAAGTTCACATTTAATAAAAGAAGGAGTTCTATTCATCTATTGAATACAAGCTACTGAGTGTCTGACAACATGCTGAAAGCTTTAAGCACAGTGCCTTATTTAATCTTCATCATCACTTTGAGGTAAAAATGCTTATTATCCTATTTTATAGAAAAAGGCAAGGGCTAGGTAACCAGCCTAAGAGGCAGGGCTGGGATTTAAATCATAGGCCTGCAGACTACCACTCTCTATTGTTTCTCTGCTACCTTTTGTTATTTGGATCTATTTCTCATCTAAGAAGTTACAGACATTGACATTCCCAAAGAAACAGACCCTCAGAGGATGATCTCAAAGGCTGAGATTTTTCTCTGCAATGTAGACATTAAAAGGAAAGTAACTAGCAACATCTTATACCGGGTGGGGCAAAAGTAGGTTTATGGTTGTTCGTATTGAAAATAATACAATAATAAACAATAATAGAAGAATAAACTCTGTGCTTCACAGACTTACAACTATAAACCCATTTTTGCCGTACCCTGTATTTCGAAGCTACAATAAAAGAGACAACTGAGGTTCAAGAAAAAGATGTGGGGACAGAGTTCAGGAGTGCTTGTGAATGCAATTCTGTAAATATTTTTTGTGTCTACTAGTGGTCATGCTCTGTGCAGGAAGCTGAATGATCAGAGTGTAAATTGAGAGAGTGCTGGATGGGATGGGGGTAGGGGGCTGAACAGAGGGTGATGGGAAGGATGTCTCCCATAGTGAATGTCTCAGGAATGTTTAGACACTAATTTACAAAGTTGTTACCTTATTATATAATTATGTAGAAATCATCTTTCACACACAAGAGGTGAGGATTGCCTGCTTTATTACCTGCAAATATGTAATTGAAAGGGGCAATGTATCTTCTAACAGAAAACAAAACTTTTGTAGAATTCAAAAAACTCATGGTCATTTCAGATACCCTATGTTACAGTGTTAGATTTTAATGTATATGAATGCAAACGCAGTGTGGTATTTTGTTCTCAAGTGTCTGAAAGAACAAAAGGGAAATAGTATTGGGAGCCAAAATAAGACTAATTTCCAAAATAGCAATGGAGCATACTGAAGCTGCATGTACACATATATAGATAGGGACACAGAAACACTTCCCAGAGCACTCCATCAAACATGCACAGCAATAACGCAAGGACAAGTATACCAGGTAAAAGAAATCATACTATGAGGCCTCCGGAATCCCGCCTCCTTGCAGAAACAGGATGCTTTTGACATAAGTGCATAAGATAAAGACCATGGACCACTTTGCGCCTCACTCCACTCATTTATGAAATGAGTTAGAGTCAATGATTTATAAGGTCCTTCCAGCTACTTTTCATCCTGAAGGCCCCTGCAGCTAAAGAGAGACAAGCATATAAACATGCTCAAACAAATGCACTGAATTAATGAAATACTACAACCTTACTAATAATAAGAGACTTTACAACAATTGGTCCTGGTCTGTGGCCTAGGAAGAACAAATCAGGGAAGAGACCATTAACTAAATAGCTTCACATCTGGTGTTCCTGCTAACTGACTGCTTGTAGAATTAAAAGAACCCTGGACCTGGAAATAAGACATTTAGTACACTCTCATCTGTGACACAGACCAATTAAGTGACCTTGGACAAACTGTTTTACTACCTGGGCCAATTTTTTCATCTCTATCATAAAGGTATTATGGGCCTTGGCAGAGCAGTTCAGTTGGTTAGAACATCGTCCCTATACACAAAGGTTGTGGGTTTGATCCCTGGTCAGGGCACATACAAGAATCAACCAGTGAATGTTTAAATAAGTGGAACAACGAATCAATGTTTCTCACTGTTTCCCTTCCTCTCTCTAAAATCAACAAACAACTTTTTTTAAATTAAAATAAAACAATGGTATTAAAAAGCCATATATAACTAACATTTGTGGAACCCTTTACTATATGCCAGGATTTAAAAGATCTCAAAGTCTTTTACTGCTTTAACGTTTAGTATCTAACTACAGGCAACATGGTAGAGTGAAAAGATTCCAAGTCTTGTACTCAGAAAGGTTGGGTTCCCTCTCACTCTGTAACGTAAGGTCTTCAGAGGAGACCATCAGGTAGACTGGATCACAATCCCAGAACTTCTGTTCAGTAGTCAAGTTAACTTGGACACGCTGATTAACTGTCCAAGTTTTCTATTATGTAAAATGCATATGAAAATAGTTATCTCTTGCATATCACTTTTGTGAGGATTAAATTAAACTATAATAAATAAAGTATTATAAATATATATTTTATATATAACATATTTATAAATTTTATATTAATTATATATTTATACATTAAATATATTTTATAAATATAAATATATAAATATATATTTACTGTGTAAATATATATACATTTATATTTATATATTTATATATAAAACATATATTCTATAAATATATATTTATATATATATAAAACATATAAATAAATACATACTTATATTTACATATAAACATATATTATATAAATATATAAATACAAATACTTATATATAAAACATATGTATTTATTATATAAATTTATATTTATATATAAAACATATGTATTATATATAAATATTTATATTATACATTTATATA
>PVJD01010474.1:0-53347 GCA_004026545.1 Mormoops blainvillei | reverse complement strand
ATCAGTTTAAAACGTCCAACGCAGGAAAAATTAGAATCCACAAAGGAAGTAAGTGAAACTAACAGGGTAATAAATATTTGAAGTGATAACCCATGAGAAAATTCCAAAACGGTGAGAGACCACCAGTGCCAGGTGAAGAAGCCCTACAAACGTCCACTTCTGCCTGTGATCGTATAGCTTGTATGAGACCAACGTTTCGTCCAAGAGCAAGTGGAAAATCTAGATGAAATACAAAAATCAGAGCCTGAAAGCGTTGGTGAGCAACCACGCAGTGTGGACTTGAGGGGTCAAGATGCTAGAACGGAGGGCAGCCAGAGGGAAGTGCGTGCACCACTCTGCACCACGTTTTCCCCTCGAGCACCTGCCGGTCCCGGGAAGGCATGGCGCGGGACGCTGAGAAGCCAAGCCCACGGGGGGAGGAAAGCCACTCCGAAGGCCGCGGTAACGTTGGCGGTTTCCGCTGAGCGAATCTACAGGACAGATGTGCGTGATGAGCTTAAAAGTGTAGGGAGACCTGCCCTGACGCCTTACGAGTAAAATCCTGCGAGCTTCTGCTTGGAGATCCATTGATTCTGCGCCCTTTTTGCACGTGCCCTTGGTGACGTACGTCTTAGAAGAGACCTGCTTCCTCTGCAGCACCGTGTGGCCACATTTTTTCAATCCCATGTCCTATTAGTCACCAGCCCTCATTAAAAAGTTGGGTTGGGACCTGGCTGGGCAGCTCAGTTGGTTAGAACATATTCTCAATATTCCAAGGTTGTAGGTTCGATCTCTGGTCACGGCATAGGCAAGAATCAACCAAGGAATGCATAGATAAGGGGAAAAATAAATCAATGTTTCCCTGTCTCTCTCTCTCTCCTTTCCTCTCTCTCTCAAAAATCAATCAATCAATAAAAGTGCTTTTTTAAAAAAATTGTGTTGGTCTTTTTTGGGATTCGTTTATCAATGTGCTACTCCTCCATTTTTCTCATTTCTCGAGGTGAATAGCCACCTACCCAGCGAGCGATCAAATGACCAAGAGCTTAGCATTGGGAAGTGTGCTTGGGGGTTAGAAAGGGAAAGAAATGTTGGTTGTAACTAATATGAGAAATAAAGAGTATCTCCAGAGACTTGCGGACACATGAACAGCTGCCCACGTGGTAAAGGTAATTTTAAGAAACGTTCATGGTTGGATTCCAATGGAAGGCTCTGTACTACCCACAGATAACGATGTCCCAGTGGCAGGTCAACTGAAGTACACACATTTTTTACCAGGTTGTGGCCATCCTGCTCTCCAAAATGGGCCAGCTTGGCACGTAGCCTCTACGCCATGCCCCTTTCATCGAGTTCCATTCTGAAGCACACTGAAACCTCACCTGCAGCTCCGCAGAAGAACCGGCATGATTTTAAAAAAAAAGGAAAGTCAGCAACTAAAGAGCTAAAAACCTAAGAGATCCCTTGGCTTCTCATAGTGTTGGTGGATAAATGTTTGACTTCAGTTTCCTTAAAGGAGGAGAGCTTCTGATACCCCCAACTTTCCGCTGAGACCCTTGGACGGCCACGGCTTTGGGGTAAGGAGAGGACCGGCAACAATGAAGCCGGAAGCCCAGGAATAACTGTATGAAAGCTGAAGTGGGGCTCCATCCTCGCGGTAACAAAGACAGGTGCTTTCCTAAAGGGCAGGATGGTTTTTTATTGTCTCATTCTTGATTATCATGCACCATCTGAGCATTGGGTTTCAGGTTAAAGCCTTACCTCCCTTGTAGGTGAATATAACAAAGTCACTGCAAAGAAGTTTTGGGTGAATCTACTTGTGCCTGAAAGTGGGCTTGCCCAGGCAACCTGGAGATGCTGGCTAGGTCAGAGGTGTGCAAATCAAGTGTTGCTGTTCTATAAGAAAAACCACCCTCTAATATGTGCTGTCTACCTGAGAATCAATAGCATGAAGAGGACAAGCCAAGAAACTAACAAGTCCCCTGGCCATGAACTGTGTTACAAATTTTCTGATCTATTTTTTCCATTTACCCTCACAACAGAGAAATGTCAGTGCGTGTCAGTGTGGTTGCATGACTTGTCCAGCATCACAGTGGCACAATCAGGATTCTGACCCAGGCATGTCTCACTTCAATGCTAGAGCCAGTTCCTCCCAGCTGGGCTGCTTCTTGGAAGGTTCTTGGCCCCTGACAACAGTGTCAAGCTTCTGACCATGCAGCAGAGGAGGAGGGGCATAATTCACACTCAGTCTAGTGTGGGCTTGGGCGCCAGGAACGGGAGGAGCATGTCCTGAGGCCCTGGTGTCCTGAAGACCAGACCCTGCTGGCTGTCTGATGTTTTGCTAGAACATACCGAGAGAAAACAATGCAGGAGAGAAGCTCACATGGCCGTAACTCATCAGGACCAAGGACATGGTGACATTCATGCAAGTTCATCTACTTCTTCAAGAGGACAGCCCCGTTTGTAGAGCATGCTGAGGGCATCAGAAGTGTTAGGTTTCTCTAGACGCCAGCCAAGCCCAGTGGTTGCTGCTTCAGAGAAGGCGGGTGTCACACTGACCGACACTGTTCGTAGGTGCCGAGGACCAGCCCCTTCTAGCTGGAGGCCTTGGTTCCTTGAACCTGTTGGCAGGAATCCTCTCCAGAAGCGACTTCAGATTGTCTTTAGGGGTTCCTTATTCCATTCCCCTACTCATCTCTTCCCTGGAAAAAAGAAGCAGGGATCAGAGCACCGCTTTTGTTGACTCTCTAGGAGCAAATAAGTAGTAAGTGTGTGTGTGTGTGTGTGTGTGTGTGTGCGTGAGAGAGAGAGAGAGAGAGAGACACCATTCCCGTTAGAAAGTTCTACTTCTCCATCTGCCCCAGGAGAACAGACAACCCTGCAGCTGTGGCAGCTGATTCTGTTCATTCACCCTGCGCGTGCAGATGTGCTGTGTCTGCACAGGGCCGCAGGGAGAGGGGCAAACATATCGAGCTTGCTATTCTCCCAATATGCAGATGGAGAAGAGTTAGAACAAATGAAAAGAGGTGAACTTGTGAAAATCAGATACATTTCAGTAATATCAATGCGGTTTGAAGGAACAGGAAGCCATTTGTTTGGAAGCGAAGGATGACAGGTCTTTCGTGAAACGGTCTCCTTCTTAACCACGTGAACACACTCAGAAGGGAGGAGGGTGTTCATCAGTGTTCTGCTGAGCTTGGAATACAATGATGAGGGCTGGTTTCTTTAGGTCATCCTCATTCCCAAGTCCCAGACTAAGTCCCAACCTTGGGCACGGGCCAAGCCCTGGGACTCCCTGGGCACATCCTAGGGAATTCCGCAGGTTGCCTTCTTCTCAAAGTACGCCCCGCCTCACCAGCTACCTCAGCAGCCACTGGGAGTTGGTCGGAAAGGCAACTTCTGGAACCACGACTCAGATCTATGGATGAGAAAGTCCAGCGGTCAGTCCGACAAGCTGCCTTAGCAGACCCCCAGGTGATTTGGAGAAACACAGCCTTTTAGCCTCTCACCTGTGTTGGCCAAAAGATGCTAAATTTTTGTTTCCTGGAATATTGGTCCCTAGAATGATTTACGCCCACACGTATTTACATAAAAACTAAAGAGAGCTGTATGACTAGATCCTGGAGTGTCCTTCCACTGGAAATTCTCCTCTTCCTTCCTAAACCTTCTGGAGGAACGTGTGTGTTATGGAAGCCCAAAGGGAGCAGAGGCTGCCATGGCTCTTGCCAAAGCAGAGTTTACCCAGCATTCACTGTAGCTCAGCCGACTAAGCCGCTCACAATCCAGGTGGAGCTAGAAAGAGGCTGTACCTTAGCGAACCTGAGGGAGACAGGGAAAGCCTCACAGCGCAGGTCACTAGCTGGGGCCTAATGAGAAGAGCGTCCAGTAGGCAAGGGGGTGGGTTACTGTTAGGGGCTGGGTTGGCACCCATGGATGGGTCCTCTGGAAGCCAGAGCACCTAGATGAGCTGTCATTCATCTTCACTCTGACCAGGTGGTGACCATTGCCAGTTCTATTCCTGGAATACGGTAGGGTTGGTTATTTGCATCATGCCACTCGGCGCGGGTGGTGGGGAGGGGGGGGGCAGAGATGCTGACTAGCAGTGACTTTTAAAGAGCAAAAAGTTTTTAATCTTGATTTTTTTCTTTTACTTTCTTTTACCCTGACCCAAGGGTAAAATGCTTATTGATTTTAGAGAGAGGGGAGGGAAAGGGAGGGAGACAGAAACATTGGTGCGAGAAACATCAATCTGTTGCCTCTGGTGTGTGCCCCAGCTAGGGACTGAACTCAAAGCCTAGGTATGTGCTCTGACCAGGAATCAAACCCGTGTATGGCACAACACTCCAACCAACCAAGCCACCCAGCCAGGGCTAGTTCATACTTTTTTGACATGTGTAAGAAATCTGTGCCAAATATAAAGACACTAAGATTTTTGTCCTGTTTTCTTCTAGGAATTTTATATTTTTAGCTTCTACATTTAGGCCTATGAGCTATCATGAATTAAATCTAATACAGGATCCAGCAGAAATGCCTGCTTGAGTATGGCTGGTAGGGTACATGAATGTCTTGCATGAGATGGACGGCAATTTGAACATTTCACGTGAAATGTCCAATATGGTGTGCTCGAGTGTGATATTGTTATGTTACAGAATTGCATGCTTATGATTTTGTAATAAAATATTTTGTAATAAAAAGGAGCGTTATTTGTGCTGGACCCTGCATGTGGTGGAGTTGGGGATTTTTTAATATATCCAGTTGTTCCAAGACAATTTGTTGAAAACTTACCCTTCCCACACTAGATTGTCTTTCTACCTTTGTGAGAGGTCAAGTGACCATATGTACACAGTTCTATTTCTGGACTCCCTAGTTCCATGGATCTATTTATCCATCTTTACATAAATACTATCCTATCCTGAATACCGTAGCTTTGTAGTTAAGTTTTGAACTTACGTCGTGTTACCCCTCCAAATTTGTTCATGTTTTTTCAAAATTGTTTCGGCTATTGTAGGTTCTTTGAAGTTAAATATACATTTTGAAATGAGATTTTCCATAAAACTTACTCCCCAAAAAAGCCTATTTGGACTTCCGTTGCCATTGCATTGTATTAACTATAAATCAACATGAAAGAAACTGGAATCTTAACAATATTGTTTCCGATCCATGAACGGGATGTGCACCCCATTTAGATCTCCATTTCTCTCAGCAATGTCTTATAGTTTTTACTGCACAGATCTTTCACACCTTTCATCAAGTTTATCCTGAAGGTTTTGATAATTCTGGACACTGACATAAACTGCATTGTTTCTTAACTTCTGATGGTGCAAGGTGAGTATATAGAAATACAATTAATTTTTGTATTAGTCTTATATCCTGTAACCACGCTAAACTCACTTATTAATCCTTTGGCAGACACGATCAGATTTTCTAAGAGTCATCTCTGAACAGTTTTAATTCTTCCCTTCTAGTGCCTTTCCCTTTTCACCCCACTGCACTAGCTAGAACCTCCTGTGAAACGTTCCAAAGCAAAGACAGTGGACATCCTTACATCGGACCTGGTAGGACAAATGCATCCAGACCTTCACCATGAGGTTTGCTGGATAATTTTTTTTTTTTTTTTTTTTTAGTAAATGTACTTTATCAAATCAAGGAAATTCCCTTTCAATTCTAACTTGCTTAGAGTTTTTATCATAAATTAGTGCTGAACTGTCACACCCTCAGTACCTATTAATCATATGGTTTTCCTCCTGTATTGATATGGTGAATTGTATTAGTTGACTTTCAAGTATTAAACCTACATTTTTTGGATAAACCATACTTGATTTAAGGTGTATTATCCCTTTTCATATAGGATCATTCGCTAGATTTGATTTGCTAATAATTCATTAACATTTTTCATGTCTACGCTCATGAGGAATAATTGTCTAGTTTTCCTTCCTTACAGTACCTTTCTCTGGTTTGGAGATCACAGCAATGTTGGCCTCATAGGCGGAGTGGGAAAGCATTCTTTCCTCTTCAATTCCCTGGGCGGGGTTTGCGTGGAATTGGTCTTATTTCTTCCTTGGACAGGTGGTAACATTCACCACTAAAGTGATTTAGGCCTAGGGTATTCTTTGTGAGATTTTAAAAGACAAATTCAATTTCTTTCATAAACAGGGCTATGTAGGTTGTCTGTCTTCTTGAGCGAACTAAGATATTTTGTATCTTCCAAAGACTTCGTGCTCATTTTATCTTTCAAACTTATTGCCATAAGTTGTTTATAGAATCTGTAGTGGTGTTACTTCTCTCATTCTTGGCATTGGTCGTTTCTTTCTTGCTTTTTCTCCTGATCAGTCTGGATGGGGGTGTATGAATTGTTTTTGAGCTTCTCCAAGAAATAGCTTTTGGCTTAATTAAATTTTTTCCTATTACTTTTTCCTTTCCAATCTCATTGATTTCTGCTCTACCTTTGTTATTTCCCTTCTTCTGCTTATACTTTTATTTGCTCTTCTTTTTCTTCAGTGAAAGCTGGGGTCACTGATTTGAGACTTTTTTCCCTACCATAGCATTTAATGCTATCACTTCCCCTAAGTATTGCTTTCGCTGTATCACAAGATGCAAGGTTAACATACAAAAATCAACCGTATGTCCATTTACCAGCAATGAACAAGTAGAAACCAAAATTGGAAATACAACATTTGCAATAGCTCCAAGAAAATAAATACTTAGCTCTTAACTCAACGAAGCTCGTGTAGGATGTCTGCTGAAAATACACAGTGCTGATGAAAGAAACCAAAAATGGAAATAAATGGAGAGACACGCCATGTTCACAGTTTAGAAGATTCACTGTCATAAACATGTGAATTCGCCCCAAACTTATCTATAGGTTTAATGCAATTCCAGTGAAAATCCCAGCAGGGCTTTTGTATAGATAATATGATTCTAAAATTTACATAGTAAGGCAAAATTAATAGAAAAGCCCAAATAATTTTGAAAGAATAAAGTTGCAGGAATCACATTACCAGATTTTTAAGATTTACACAAAAAGCTACAATAATCTTGACCATGTGGTACTGTTAAAAGGACTCATAGATCAATGGAAGAGAATACAACGTCCAGAAATAAATCCATACAAAAATGGCTAATTGATTCTTGACAAAGATACAAGAGAAATTCAGTGGAAAAAGTAATTTTTTCCAAAAAATGGTCCTGGAACAGCCTGGAACATGCATCTACATGCCTCCAAAACCAAACAAAAAACATAAACCTCACACTTAAAAACAATTAGCTCAAAACAGATCATAAATCTAAACTGAATGTTAAACTATAAAACATCTAGAAGAAACTCTTCAAGAAATGAAGTTAGACAAAGATTTCTTAGACATGACAGGAAAAAGCACAATTCATATAAAAAAATTGAAAACTGGACTTCACCCAAATAAAAATTGTTGCTCTATGGAAAGCAGTTAAGTGAGTGAAGAGAAAAGCTGCTGATGAGGAGAAGATATTGCAAAACACATAACTGTCAACGGATTTGTATCCATAATACATAGACTCTAAGCTCAACAGTAAGAATACTACCCAATTTATAAATAAACCAAAAAGAATTAGAAAAAGAATAAAAATAGTAGGAAAAAAGCACCCCCCCCAAAAAAAACCCCAAAAAACACACAAAAAATAAAAATGAACAAAAGATTTGAACAGACACTGCATCAAAGAAGATACGGATGGCAAATTAGCACATGAAGATATTCCCCATCGTTCCATTAGGGAAATGTAAATTAAAACCAGGTGAGACTTCACTACACATCGATTAAAATGGCTGAAATAAGAAATACTGACAATACCAAGTGCTGGTGAAGACACAAAACAACTGGAACTCTTTTTGCTGAGTAATGACTTTTTCTCAAAAACACTATGTGAAGGTGCTTACAAGAAGTAGTATTTTGACACTGTGACTTCAGGCGAAGACACTCATCAGCTGAGTCAACACGAGTTTCCAGTCAGAGGACCTATGGACCAAATCTGAATTGTGCACCATTTTTGGGTGACGTGTAAAATGTTTTCGTTGGTGTGGGTGGAAGCTGGATCTCAGCCTACCGTATGTGTTCACTGTGCCCTCATTTCTTTACAGTACTCTTGAATTTAGCCTGTATTTTGTCCTAAAGCTGGAGTCAGCAAACTTTTCCTATAAAGGGTCACAGTAAATTCCTTCAGCTTTGTGGGCCCTAAGGCCTCTGTTGCAACTACTGAACTCTGCCCTCAGCAGGGCAGCCAATAGGCATTTGTTCCTGTTGGGAGAGTTCTAATAAAATCATACGGAAACTGGCTGTGGCCTGATTGCACCCGCTGACCCCATCCAGGGGCCAGGGCAGCAGAGGCTGAGAAGCCAGCCGCCACGCATGCGCAACTCAGTGGGCAGCTCGCGGGCAGGGCCAGGGCCGGCTTCCGTTAGCACTGAGTATTTAGTCAGCAGCTGCCTGGCTTTCCTGGAGAAACATCTCAACTGCTTTCGAGTATTGGCCCCAAGGTAGTCTGAAGAGTCATCTCCTTTCTAATCATCCTTTTCTAATCCTGCTTAAGCAGCGCGACCCATCACCATCCACGCGGCAAGGGGCTGAAGGCCTGCCCTAATGGCGGAGCTGTCAAGTGCCCAGTTCTCCAGACCTCAACCCCAGGTCTCTCCCACTG
This sequence comes from Mormoops blainvillei, assembly GCA_004026545.1. NCBI lineage: Eukaryota > Metazoa > Chordata > Mammalia > Chiroptera > Mormoopidae > Mormoops > Mormoops blainvillei. The sequence continues at coordinate 44,707 of PVJD01010474.1, read as the reverse complement.
AGGAAGCCCCACCCCCTTGACAAACAGAAAGCTCCCCAGAAAAACAGGAAGTGTCTTCACCTGCCCGATCATGAGAGCAGCGGACGTGTTTCTCAGGACCGCCCAGGGATGGCATCATCATCTCTGTGGGTGGGGCCCAGGTGACCTTGATGCACAGGGCAAGGAACAGGCCCTGCTTCCCCAGCCCATCTGGTGGCCCGAGACACACGGCTGTAGGGCCAGGGTCCAGAGCCTGCCGAGGCCCCCGTTCTCCACAAAACCCACAGCAGGCTTGAAGGAACAGACTTTATTAACCTAGCTCTCAAACACTAGAGGCTAAAATTATGACAACCTGTCACTATTTACAGAGTGCGACCGGGGGGCCCGGTGGGGCTGGGCCTGGCACTTCCCCCAACACCCACCAAGCGCAGCCTCCGCACAGGTGGGGCCGCTGCCCTCCAGCGGCAGACAGAGAACGTTCATGTTTATGTACGTGTGACTAGAACCACAGTGACAGACTAGCAGGCAGGAGGACACCAGACCAACAGAGAGATGGACAGACAGCCACGGACAGGAGGCTGAAACTGCCGAGAGGGCCGGCGGGCCTGCCTCAGTACTTCTTCAGGCTGTAGGTCAGGCTGCCAGGGACCCTGGTGCCCTGCAGAGGCGGCGAGTGCCAGACGGCAGAGCTGGTGCGCTTGTGGTAGCGAGGCTTGCTCTTCTTGAAGATGTCCTCCAGGTCTAGCTGGAGGATGGTTCCAAAGAGTTCGAGCACGTTCGGGGGGTGGTAGTACTGGTGGATGATGGCCTGGCTGAGCTGGGTGCCTGCAGAGGAACGGGGGGCCGGGTCACTGCCTTGGGGCTCCCCATGAGCCTCCCCGTGCCCCCGCCCCACCCAGAGCCCTCGTTGCCCTCTCCAGGCCAGCACACCCCCACCGCCCCTCCGCCCCACCCCCAGATACTGATAACGCTCTCACTGCACGTTTCTACTGCCATCGTCTGAACCCAGGTCCTTGGTAGCTCACAGGGGCAGGCACTTGGCTGAGCCCCAACGGCCTGACCTCGTTGTCCCCACACCCACCTGGGAACCAGCTGTTTTATTCTCCCCATTTTATATCAGTGAGATTTGCCCAAAGGTGCATAGTTAGGAACCAGCAGAGCCGAGGTCTGAAGCCAAGACGAGCTCCAGAGCTTTAAGGCCATGACGCCGTCCTTGATCGCAGTGATTGGCTACTTATCTTAGCCCGCTGCACAGGTCCTGCACTGGAGGGTGCAGACTGAGGGGCCTCTGGGCTGAGGCTGGGGTGGCATACCCCTGCCCACAGGGGGGTCAGGCAGAACGTGCAGCCAGCGTGCTCTGCACTGGGCGTTTTGTATGGTCACTTCATCCTCCATAACCCTTCTCAGCTGGGTCCTATTCTCATGCCCATTTCACAGATGAGAAAACCAAGCTGGCAGAGGTCAACTACAATTAGGTGGCTTTGCCTGTCATCTGGCTCCCTGGCCACACTGACCCCTGCATGTTGACACCCCCCAAAGTGACTTGATGCTAGTAGTTAAGGAGACTAAATCAGATTCTGGTTACTGTGCGGTTCCAATGAGGTGACACTCATAAAAGCAAGTTGTCTTCTGTAGAGCAGAATGAGACCACAGCCTGCCCTGGGGAATGAGACCACAGCCCGCCCTGACCCCCAACCCTGCAAACTCTGTAAAGCACCCACTGTGTGCGCGGCCCCCGCTCCACTGCCGGCAGGCTTCACACCCAGGCCCAGGGTTGCAGTTGTGCTCACCCCCGCTCCTGGTTAAACGCTGGGGCCTGTGAACTCCAGGGTCAAGTCCCACTCAAGTGCCCTGCCCCCACCACAGGGCTTTCCTGCCTCCCCCAGCGAGCTCCTGGTGCACTGCGAAACCCCATGATCACGCCTAGCTCCACTCCTACCCCAGGCTGCTTATTTGGGTCCAAGTCTCATCTGGCCTTCTGGGAAGGACTACAAGGAGGGGCCTCGAGAGCCCGAGCCGGGACACCCAGCACCAAGGTGCCCACATCCAGCCGCAATTTCATCCATTTTTTGAGAACAAAGGTGTCCAACATCTGGTCCAAGGATGAGCCCACTGGTCAGAGTGGCCACCCTACCCTGCATGTGTCCCAAGGCCTAAAATAGGCTTGTCAGGCTAACACATCAAACATCTAGCCCATGAGCACAACAGCCTCTCGACACCCGCACCCACCAAGCCACTCCCTCCAGGGACCGCTGAAGTCACACGTGAGGACCCAGGTCTCCAGGGAGCCCTGGACCCTGCTTACCTCTGGCCCAGGCGGGGATGGGCTTCCGGGGGTGGGCCTCGTCATCAGTGGAGTCATCGCTATTCAGATCCATCCCGTAGTTATCCGGGTTGATCTTGGGGGGACCCCTGGGCCCTTGCGGAGTCATTTGATATGAGGTACAAGCTGGAGACTGGAAAAGATAAACAAGGCCGTCAGCTTCCCCCTCCCCCATTCCTGCATCAGCCACTGCTGAGGACTGCTAGGGCCACCTCCCCTCACTTCACAGGAAAAATCAAAAGGCTAAGTGTCAAGTAAAAAAGTCACACCACATGCACAGCCTTCTCTCTTCCTTTTTCATGTTGAAGTAAGTTGCAAATGCACTTCCAGGCCAGCATGCCTGCGGTGAGCCGCTTCCCGGGACTCCACTGCAAACCCCGTCATTTGCAGCTCAAACATCCATACACAGGAACATTCAGTTAACTCCCAACTTTCCAACATCTTCACCTACACTGCACTGAAAACCCTTCCTCACAGCCCATTTTGTTTGTAAAGCATTAAACCAGATGTCACCTAAATGCTTGTCAACAGGCACTGGTTAAAGAAATTCTGGTACAACTAGCTGGTACACAACTGTCAGAATTAAGAGATTTACAAGTGCTGACATAGATAGTTGTTTACAACATACTAAAATAAAGGAGAAAAAAATCAAGCTGCCAAATGATATATATTATGGAGTAAAGGCATGTCCCCCCCAGATACCTAGGTTACATCCCATCCCTCAACATGATGGTATCAGGAGGTGGGGCCTTTGGGAGGTGCTCGGGTCACCAGGGCAGAGCCCTCTTGAATGGGATTAGAGTCCTTAAAAAAGAGACCCCAGAGAGCTCTGTCCGCCCTCCCAACGGACAAGGACACAGTGAGAAGACAGCTGTCTTTGAACCAGGAGATATCGAATCTGCCAGCACCTTGACCTTGGTATTCCTGGTCTCAGATAAATGTTTGTTTAAGCCTCCTAGTCTACGGCACTTTGTTAAAGCGGCCTGAACGGACTCGGGCAGTACGTGGTCTGTGTCCACTCGACTCTCTGTGTATAAACGCTTACATGTGTAAAAATAGAGATATATACACCGGAATTCAATCTGAAGTACCTTTCTTTTACTTTACACTCTTTTTATAAAGTTTAGTTTCTTTTTTTTTTTTTTTAACGCAACAAATTCTATTTTGAGAATAAGAAAGAATACACATGCCAAAATTAGTAAAAACTATTGGGCCAACTGTACCCTCGTTCCTATAGCCCCTAGATAAGATCTGTGCCTCCAGCTACGGGGAGAATAAGCAACGCTGGGGGCCCCGCTCTGCTCCAGCGCCTAAGCCTCACCTGCACGTCCACGGTCGTGTTCAGGCCTCTGCTGGCCGCTGCAGCCTCCTTGGCTTTCTTCTCCTGCTCTTCCTGTAGGCGCTGCTGCTCTTCCTGGGGCCAGCGGCCGGCCGGGTGTTAGAGACTGTGCGAACGCGCTCTCCCCGACCCCCAGGCCAACCCCGCACAGCCAGGCAAGCGAGGCAGCTCCTGCCCCAGGAGCCACTCGGTCAGGGCTCCCCAGCCCAAGACTCGCCGCAAACCCTGCGCGAGCCCCACACACCAGCTCCTCTGTACCTTTTTCTTCTTCTCCTCCAATTCCCTCTGCAGCTTCTCCTTCTGCAGCCGCAGGGCCTTCTCCCTCTCTTGCAGCTCCCTGGAAACCAAGCAAGAGCCTTTCAGGGCAGGAAGCTGAGCCCTGGCTCTGTTTCCATACCCGCCAGGCCCATTGGTACTGGCCGTAGAAGACAGAATGGCAGAACAGGCACAGCAGCGAAGAGCCACTGCTACGCCTTCGCCCAAAGAGCCAGGACATTCACGCCCAGGATGTGGGGAGCACGCGGCTTTGGAGTCCACCAAACTTGGCCCCCCAGCTCCCACACGACTTAGGTCTCGGCTTCAGTCTCATCTGTTGTACAGTGGGAATCCTAACACCTCTCCTCCAGAGTCACCACGACAGCTAGATGAGACGACCTGAGTTATCTCTGATCATGCTGGCCCGCGGGGTGGACATCTGGCTCCAAGCCCAGCATGGGCTTTGGAGCCACCTCCACTTACTAGCTCGTGACTTGAACAAGTCATTTAACCTCTCTGCACCTGTTTCCCCCTCTGGGAAGTAGAGCTCCTGGTTCCTATGCCCCAGGGGCCTTCAAGTGAGGACTCAACAAGGAAACACATGAAGTGTGTAGCTCAGGACCCAGCAAAGCTGCCAACCATTATGACCATCACGCCATCACCCCTGCCAAGCCCTTGGCACACATGCGATTCTAAAACCACATCGACTGTCACCCACCCACCCTCTGTCCCCCCCCAGACTCCTGTCTCCAACGCTGCCGCAAAACCACGACAGCTTTGTGTCCCTCAAGAAATACAGGGAGATGGCCCTGATGCAGTCAGTCCCCTGGCTTCCGTTCCTCCCTCTCCATTGGGCCAGCAGCTCCCCAAAGACAGACATAAGAGGTGTCACTGGTGTTCCCCAGGACAGGGAGGTGGGAGAGAGGCAGCTGCTAGGCTGTGCTGGGGTGTCCCCACCTGTCCGCACACACACAGCGCACAGTTCTCTACGTCCACGCACAAGAGGGTTCACCATAGGTGTTGACCCCGCCTCTCCCAGCCAACAGTGACTGAAGCTTGTCCTCCTGGGCATCCTGGGACCCCGCACAACAAAGCGCGGGGTCGGCCCCGGACGAAGGCTTGCAGAGCTCAATGTGGGTTTCCTGCCTGCTGCACGGAGACTCTGCCTCTGGGAGCTGCAAGGTCTCGGGGCTCTTTGGCCATGGTTCCCAAGGGAGGCAGCCCAGCAGTGCTGGGACAATGGAGTGGGGGCAGGGGTCTGCCTTCTCATCACCACAGAGGAGGCACATTCAGTGGGCAGGGGCCGAGGATGCGCAAGGTCCTGCCTTACGCCCAAGAACTGCGCACACACCCATGGGGGTCCTGTTGAGAAATACTGGCTAGCCCTACAGCAGCACCCCACCGCCCCCGCCCCCACCAGTCCCGGCCATGTCAGCAGAGGGCGAAGCAAACCAAAGGGGCGCCACACCAGACTGAGGCAGAACTAAGAGAGTCCCACGGGACCTGCCCACGGTATCTTCAACCTCTGGAAGGCGACACACCGCACCGGCGACCTGCCTGCCGCCGGGTTTGCAGCCAACGAGGTGTGTCCCTCTTTGGCAAATGGCCAAGCGAGGCGGGACCTGCTTCTAGATGGCCGCTTGGTCTCCCCGCCCTCGGGGCCCCCACCTCTCGGCCTGGAGTCGCTCCTGCTCCCGCAGCCGCTCCTGCTCCCGCTGCTCTGCCAGCCGCCGCTCCTGCTCCCGCCGCTCTGCCAGCCTCTTGGCCTCGGCCGCCTTCCGCAGCCGCTCCTGCTCCTCCTCCTCCTTTTTCTTTTGCAGCAGCTCCTGGTGTCGCCGCTCTTCCTCCTCCTATGAACACAGAGCGGGGTCAGGGCCTCAGGCCAGGCCTGGAGAAGATGGCGGGGGGCTGCTCCCTCCCTGTAGCCCAGGCTCCCTGCAGCATCAGAGACTGTCAGGGGCCAAGCCGGGGTCACCCCACGCCAGACGCCACAGAATCGCCACCACCGGCCTGAACAGGCATCTTGTGACGGCTCTTAGGGTACAGACTGGAGCCAAATGCACTTGCTGGGTGACACTGGGCTATCACCTAAGTCCTGTGGCGCTGGTTTCCTCATGGAGCCAATGGGAACAACAGTAATGCCTAACGTGCTTCGAACAGTGCCCTGGCCCACAGTGTGTGCTAAACAAAGTTTAGCCATTAGTATTATAACCCCAAAGACAGGTCCGTGCTCCCTGGGGTCACAAGACCAACAGCTCCAGGGAAGAGGCAGGCTCTTGCTCTTACATGCAAAACAGCTCAGTCTTACAACAGCCCTGTCAAGTAGATGCTACTGCTCCCTGAAGGGACCAAAGCACTGAGAGGTCCAGTGACCTGTCCAAGGTCACACAGCTAATGAAGACCAGAGCTGAGATTGGAATTCTGACTTAGAGTCCATGTGCTTAACCCTCAAAGTGCCACCTTGACAGAAAAATGGAAAGCAGGTTGCTGTCACCATCCCCACCTCCAAGGCATTTGTTGAACCTCCTCGGGGCTTGAAGCCACAAAATCCACCAAGATTAACCCAACAAAGTGCGGGGCGCCCGGCAGTCCTCAGTGGCTGAGGCAGCGCCTGTCCTGCCCCACCTCCTCCTCGATGCCCAAGCCCCTCTGTCCACCTGCATTCACACCTGTTGCAGCCACCGGAGCCTCCGTGCCTCCTCCTCTTGCTTCCTGCGCACCTCCATCTCCTCCATCTTCTTGGCTGCTGCCTTTTTCTTGGCCTTCTCCTCCGCCAGTCGCTCCTCCTTGGCCTGCAAAGCCCACCCATACATGCCCGTGAGAGCAGCCCTCCTCCCTCAACCCCACGGAGTGGGCCCCACTCCCCTGCAAACCCAGCCTGTGCCACTCATCCCGGGGAGGGGGCACCTGGAAGCCAGGCCCGCCCAGAAGCATCAGCCCACCCCCTCGCAGAGGGCTGCTGCTCAGTCCAGAGCAGAGATCTTCCACCCTCGGCTGGTGAAGCCACTCCAGGACCCCTGAATGCGTAGGAGAGGGGTCCAGGGTGTCAAACCTATAGCTTCCTGAAGGATTCAGTCCTAACCCTCAGGCCACCAAGTGTGAGCTGCTTGGGCAGGGAACGGCCTCCCGAAACCTGGTCATCCACCGGCCCATGGCTCACACCTTCTCATTCTTCTCATCCAGCTGAGCAAACTTCTGCTCGATCTGCTTCTTCTTCTCTTCCTTCATCTGTGCCACCCGCTCCCGCGCCTGCAGCACCTTGCGGAGGCGCTCCTCGCGCTTCCTGTGAGCACAGGGCAGTCAGGGGGGCCTGTCACGGCCAGGGGTGGCCGGGGCCAGGAGCTGGGCCACTTACAGCTTCACCTCCTCCAGTCGCCGCCGCTTGTCCTCCTCCACCTTCTGCCTTCGCAGCTGCTCTGCCTCCTCCTTCCGCCGCAGGTTCTCTAGGCGCTGCCGCTCCTTCTCCTGGGTGGGCGGGGGGTGTGAGCGGGGACAGCCTGGTGCTGGGCCAGGCACCTGGCCCAGCCCCAGACAATCCCCCAGGCCCACAGGCTGCAGCCAGGTGGACAACATCAGACTGCTTCTGGGGCCAGTCGCCACCAAACAGCGTCCATTCCCACCCAGACTGAGGCCTGGGCCTTCTGTCTTTCCTCTCAGGGGACCCTAAGGCCTCCCAAGGGCCTGCGTCGCAAATGTCCTCAATGCGGCCTTGCCAAATTGTGGGCAGAACAAAAACTAGGTTCAAAATTAGATGTATGCTCAGATGATAACCAGGTACACGTGCATTTGAAAGGAGAATGAAGAATAAGCTTGAGAATTTATTATTATGCTTTATAACTTTTTACTCTGTGTGTGTGTCCTTTAACAAGTAATCACAAACACTTTTAAGACAACTGAAAAAATGAAAAATCTCAGCAAGTAAAGGATCTAAAGAACAAAATAGAAATTTTAGAAATAGTAATACAATAACTGAAATAAATTCAGTGGATGGGTCCAAGAGAAGGTGGAGAAGACAGACATCAATAACACATGAAGGTAAATTAATAACACGTGTCCAATCTAAACACAGAGAAAACATACTGAAGAAAATTAATAGAACCAAGGCGACTGTGAGGTGACACCAAAAGGCCTATCATTTGTGACATCATCATCACACATTGGGAAGAGTACAATGCAGGGGAAAAAATGTGGAAAAATAATGGCTTGGAAATACTCCAAATTTGGTAAAAGATACAAATTTACAGATTCAAGGTCATCAAAACCCAAGCAGGATAAACACAAGGAAACCCTAGTCTAGCCACATCATAATCACACTACTGAAAACAAAATACAAAGGGGAAAATTCTCCAAAGCAACCACAAAAAAAGACATATTATGTACGGGGCGGAGGGGGCGGTGTGTTGGGCGGAACAATGATTTGAATGACCAAAAACGTCTCCTTGGAAACTATGGATGCCAGAGGGAGTGGCACGACATTTGTAAAGTGCTGAAAGGAAAGAACAGTTAACCCAGAATTCTATCTGTACTCAATGAAAATGTCCTTCTGAAATGAAGTAGAAGAGATTTTCTCAAATAAAGAGAAACTGGAGCACTCATTGCCAGCAGACTCCTTCTCAAAGAATTGCTACAGGAAGCTCTCCAGACAAAAAGAAATGATACCAGAAGGACAAGTGAGACACCAAAAATGAAAGAACAATAAAAAAGAGAAATGTCTGGGTAAATATCAACAAGCTATTCCTTTCCTCTTGAGTTCTTTACGGTGTTTGACAGTTGGAGGCAGATATGAGAGCACTGTCTGATGAGGTAGTCAATGTACAAAGATGTAGCGTGTGAGACAAGAATAGCACACAGTGGAGAGCAGAGTAAGATTTCTACGTTACAATCGAACTGATACCCGTTCTAAGATTGTGAAAGTTAAGTATGTAATGCCTACAGCAACCAGTGAAAAAACTGCGAAATGCAATACTCAAAATCACGATAAACAAATTAAAATGGAATACTAAAAATGTTCACATGAACAACTTACGAAGTATAGATTTTACTGTATAATTTTTGACATAAACTTTACTGTATAATCTTTTAACATAAAGGGTTTGTTTTTTAAGACGGAGACAGAAGCAGAAGGAAAGCGTGATGACCACGAGCCGCAGAGGCTGAGCTGCGCGCTGGGAAGACTTGGAGGAGGACGCTGGTCTTTGGGAGGCTCCCATGGAGGGGGAGTAGGTGGTCTTTGGCTGGCCCTTGATCTCCAATGGCCCAGACCCAGAGAAGACCAGCAGGAGGCCGGACCTCCATCCACTACACCCACCTGCTCCTCTGTGAGGAAAGCACCTTGGAAGCGAAAACCAGGTGGCCCGGAGGGTGCCCGCCACCATCTCTTCCTGCCCTGAGAGCCTAACAGACTCCTGCTTTTAACAGCGCTTGACAAAACAGGTTTTTGTCCCAAAACTTGAGTGCTAACATTTCCCAGTGCAGGTCGGAGAACTCACTCCATTGCATTGTGAATTTCATAGAAGAGCTATTTGTGTCACAGAATGTGTTTCCTCTTTGCCCAAACCCTTAAAGGTGGACTGGACTGTCGCTGCTCCCCAGAGGCCACCATCAAGGCCAAAGCAGAAGCGGGGAGGATCCCAAAAGCTTGCGCAGTCCCTTCTGCCTCCAGGGGCTTCAGCCAAGGGGTGTCCCTTTAGGCCAGGTCCTGTGCTGGGTGCTTGACAAACAGTACTCTCTGGTTCATCCAATCTCTATGAGGGGCTGAGGAAACTTATGCCCAAAGGTTAGGAAACTAGTCCAAGGTCCCAAGGCCTATGTGACCTACGTAGGCTCACTGAGGACTGTCCTACCGCTTCCCCCGCCCCCCAAATGCCCCGGGCAAGGGCCTGTGCTCCCTAATGCAGAAAAGGCAGTTTCCTGGACCCCTTGGTCAGCCCTGTAAGCCCTGGCAGGCTCTTGCCAGTCTGCGAGGGGCACAGGAGTTCCCTGCAGGGTGAGCAAATCTGAGTCTGGGTCACTGCTGAGGGCCCATGTGCCAGGCAGGCGCCTGGCAGGAAAAAAGGTTTATAAGGCCTCCCAGCCTGCGGACTGGCACATTGGAAGGTAAGCCACTGCCATGGCCTTTTGTGCCATGGGAGTCTTGGCCACCCAGAAGGGAACAGCCTCCTTGCAGAGAGGTAAGTTCAGGGCCCACCTGTCCAGTTAGCCCTTGATCTGCCAAGCCAAGCCCCAGGACAGTGCTGCTGAGGCCTTGGGGTTCCCGGTAGAGGCAGAAACCCTCCTAGCAGGCCCTTGGAAGCAGCAGCGGGAACTTCAGGAGTGAAGCAGCTACAGCCCTGCAACTCAGGAGTCCCCAGAGAGCCAGGACTGCAGGCCCAGCTGATCCCAGCTCTCTGTGGCCTCCTTTCCAGAGGCCGCTGCTGACAGTTCCACCCTCAGTCACCTGCCTGGCCTTCAACCGCCCATTGTTCCACCCTCCCCTTAAGGTGGTAGCTCAGGTGTGTGACCCAATAAATCTCAGCTTCAAGCCCTGAGTGAAAGCCCAGGGCTGGGGAGGAGGGAAGGAGGAGGCTGTGGGGAACTTCAAGCTATGGCCCTGGTGACAGCTGCGGGTCGCACACCCTTTGCTTCCTTCTGCCGCAGGGAGGCTCCGAGACTCCCCCTGCTGGTAGCAGCATCAAAGCAGAGGGGCAGGGAGGAGGCCTGGTCCAGCACAGCCAGCGTCTCCAGCTGCCACCCAGCGCCTCTGGTTCACGCCCCACAGCCCTCACAGCTCCCACTCAGCATGTTAGTGCCACAACAGGTGCTGTCAGTCTTGCAAGGACGGCTACAGCCGCTAAGTGCTAGGTGGAGCGAGGTTACAAGGACAGGAAAAGGTTTTACTTACAACGAAGCTGCACTGTGGAGGAGAGGAGACAAGAAAAAAAGCCAAACGTCAATACCAGGCCAGGGAGTGTCCTAGAAAGCTGGCCATGCTTCAGGTTATGTCCCTGCGCCTGTTCGGGACCTCATCCTCTCATCTCACCCGGCCCTCATCCCCAACAAGGGAAAGGCTTACAAGGGTGTCCCTCACATCAGCCCTCAAAGCGCTGGGGGTGTGGGATGGGTGGCAGGGTAGGGGCCTGCTAGGCCCACTTCTGCAACTGCACAGGCCTGGGGCCAAGGCCCAGGGGTCACAGTGAATTGGCCAAGCCTCCAGGCCACACTACAGAGCCCAAGAGGTCTGGACAGGCCCCAGACATCGAGGCCGCCTGAGGCCGGAGAGGCCTGAGCAGGCCTTTGACCAGTGCCAGGCCACACCCGCCGTGGCCTGACGGGCGCTGCTCCCAGCAGCCACGGGGACATCCAGGCGCCTCCGGCCATGCAGCCCAGTGCCAGCCAAGCTCAGCCTGGGGCACAGGCTCCCTCACCTTAGGGTCCACGCGCAGTGGAGTGTTGCGCTTAATGAAGGATTTCATGACACTGCTGCGGGAGGCCGAGGTCGGGGTCATGAGCATCTGGTTCCTCTGCACAGTGTGCAGGAAGGTCCGGAGAGGCCGTACCACCTGCAGACGGGGGCCAGGGTCAGCACTCACAGGTGAGACGGAGGCGCCAAGGGAGGGCAGACGCCCGCTCACCTTGTTGGCTGGGCAGGGCGGGGAAGGGGTCTTGCTCCGGGGGGGCTGCAGCTCCTCGTCCTCCAGGGACTGCTCCTCGTCCTCCAGCTCACTCACAGCCTGCTTGTAGCTGCGCTTCCTCCTGCAGGGGTGCGGGTGGCTGCAGTATCACCACGCTGTTCCGGGGAGCCCCCTCCGGAGCCCGAGCCACACCCCGCGAAAGCACACCCCTATGAAGGAAACTGGGACCAGCCCACGGGTCTCCTCGCTAGAGGTGGGGTCTCCCCAACTGACCCTCCACTGCCCAGTCAGAGAAAGAGAAGGGACCAGCCCAAGGTCACATGACCGGGAGCACACAGAGGGCCGGGGTCCAGGACCTGGCCACTCGCTCCCAGGCCAGGCTCGTCCCGCAGCATCAAGCTGCCTCCGTCACCAAGTCAGCGCACCAGGCCCCACTCCTGCGGCGAGGAAACGGAGGCCCCTGACCACATACCCATCCTCCCCGGAGAGGACTCGAGCTCTGTGACCCTCTGAGCCCCTTGGCATAAGTGGCCTACACACCCCTTCCCAAATACAAACCTGACACTCTGGGGTGGCTCCTTGGGGCCATCTGCTTGACCAGTCCTGGCCTCTGTGAAGAGAGACATTTCAATGAAGGCATGGGGGCAGCAGAGAGGGGTCAGGGGAGGCGCCCCTGGTGGCCGCTGTGGCGGGGCAAGTGCGGCAAGACAAGGCTCTCTTCCGGGTAGACCGCAGAATGGCCAGCGGCAGCGACACTGGCCTCAGCGGCGGTGGGCGTCGACAGGTCTGCGGCCACACAGAGCCCCTCATGCTATCCCAGCCCATAGGCCTCTCACCCCAACGCCTCTGTGACAAGAGCTGCGGGACAATCCCAAGGCGGCTTCAACCATGACCTGGCCACTGCTAACAGAGAGCAGGGGGGTGGGGGGGCCTGTCGGGGGGGAAAGCCTGTGGAACAGACCCTTTGACCAGCTTCGGAATCCCACTCCTCCTGGCCCTTCCAGCTGGAGCCGATGGGACAGGAGGCGGGGACGCTCCTAGGCAAGGTCCACATTGGGGTGCGGGGTCAGTACATTTTGTTTCACTGCCAGGAGAAAGTGCTGATGTCTCCCCCGCCCTCTGACACTCTTTATTCCAAAGGGCCCTTTATTCCAAGGGGCTATGGGGCTGGCAAGGCCACTGTCCCTGACCCAGGTTCGCTAGGAAAGCCATGTTCAAGACTCCACAACTACAGTGCTCTTCCCACGAGGGGGACGTGAGCTGGACCACAGGGCACCTCTGGCAGACTGGGGATGCCAGAGCCAAGAGCCTACAGCGCTCCTGTTCTCTGCAGACAGGGGACCCAGAGAGGTGAGAAGTAAGCCCGCAGCCCAGGACAAAACGAGACCCCAGTACACAGTTCCTCCCACTGCCTCCTTGAGTGGAACACAAGGCCTTGTACCAAGTCAAGCCCTTTCCCCCACTCTCCTTGTTCCCTGCGCCAACCAGCCAAGGCCACTCACGTAGGCACTTGGCAGCAGCTCCAGTCAAAAGGTGGGCGATGAAACCTGCAGACTCAAAGGGGGGTCTGCACACCTCTGAGTCTCATTGACCTTCAGCCTATCAGCCCAGAAAATGCGACGCCTCCTCTGCAGAGGAACTCAGGCTGAGGTCACCGAAGCCCATGTGGCCCTGGGTATGATACATGGCAGGTCAGGAAGACGCACCTTGTTGCCCCACAGGGGGCGTTTCCTGGCCGCCAGCCTCAGGCTGTGAGCTGGGTGTGCTAACAGCAATCTTGGTGGCACTGTGGGGCGACGATGTGCTCCCTTCATTCTTGGGGACCTGCGGAAAGAGCCAAGGCTTTAGGGCTCTGGACCTGGGACTCACAGCGCAGAGCCCAAGCCCGAGGCCCGCCAGGCCTGCCCCCCCGGCCTGCCCGCCTCACCTCCGGCTCGGCCTCCTCCACAGGCTCAGCCTCCTTGCTGGGGTCCGCCTTAGGGCTGAAAGCAGAGCAGGACATACCATGGGAACCACGCAGCCCAAATCGATCCCACAGGAGCTCCGCCCCCAACCCTGGCCTGGGCCACGAGCCCACAGCCCCAGGCAGGACAGCAGGACAACAGCCACAGAGCCAGTGGCCCCCTGGAGCCTCTGCTGCCTGGGTGGATGGGGGATGTCCTCTTCTGAATATGGCTTCATCTCGCCCCCACCAGGGCCTCCAGGATGAGACCCTTCCCCAGCTCCGCCTCGACCCCTTGGGTCTAGATGAGCCATGTCTCTTTTGAGGCCTACTATCCATTCCCCGTGGGGCCAGCAGAGCCAGCTGCCTGCCCAGTCACCCTGTCTCGCCACCCCAAGCACTGACTCTCTGCTCCAAAGCAACGGTATGGGCTAGTTTTAGCGATGGCAGCATGTGGCCTGTAGGACAGGGAGTGCTGGCCCAAAGCAGCGCTGGGTTGTAACCCTGGAGCGGGGAGCAGACGAACCCCCATGCCACTCCCATTCTACCCACCCCAATTTGAATGTGGCTCCTCATGGCTGTCCTAGCTCATCCACAGGCCTTCGGACCTGACAACCCATGGGAACGAGCCCATGTTCCCGGATGAGGCTTGGGGAGCTCAAGGTTAGGCCGGGGCCGACAAGTGAAACTGACAAGTGATATAGGAAGGCTTGACACCGTGCCACTTGCTGCCTGGTTAGACTGGGACAGGGGCAGGGCTGCAGCAATGGGCAGTCCCAGGAGGAAGAAAGGGTCAGGCATAGGAAACGCTTCCATTCCTGGGGCATACCTGGACAACTTGGCCCCAGTGTCTCCAGCCCAGCCCTGGGAAGGTCCCCAAACCCTGGTTTACTGAACTCACCTGGCTTTCTGGGGCACCTCAACATTCAGGAGCCTCTCCAGGTAACTGTGACCTGAGGGAAAAACAAAGGAACAGAAGATAACCTAGAAAACTGGCCAGATGCCACTCTAAGGGGTCCAGGGAGCCAGGCTGGTGGGGGCTTGGCCACTCCTAGTCTGAAGTCAGGCCCTCTCAGAGACTCCTCCCTTTACTGGACAGATGCTCTCCATACTCACAGGACAGAAATGTCCAGTTTCACTTAAGAATGTCCTTTATGAAAGTAGAGACTAGTCACTTTATTAAATTTAAACTGAAGTTTGCATCTTTCTAAGACTGTGTGATGCGACAGGAAGCACACAGAAGACCCGAGTCTCTGTGAAGAGCACTCACAGGTGAGTTCCAAGCTAACCTAGCCGTTCTTCTCATGGAACACTTTTTAATTGAAGGAACAACTAACAGACTGTGGTTACGCAAGCTTAGGTATTTGGCAGAGATTTTCTTAAAAATGAGCAGAGCGATACAGTCACTAAAAACAACTAACAGTATTTGTTGCCAGCAATAAAAAAACTGAGCCCTGGCCAGCCTGGCTGGGCATTGTCCCACGAACTGAAAGGTCACCAGTTCAATTCCTCATAAGCACACACGCCTGGGCTCCGTGCTCCGTCCCCAGTCGGGGTGCTTGCAAAGGCAGCCAATCGATGTTTCTCACATCGATGTTTCTCCCTTTCTTTCTCTCTCCCTTCCCCTCTCTCTAAAATAAAATAAAAACATCAAAAATAAATAAATAAATAACTGAGGGGGTGGCGAGGAACCCAAAACAGAATCTTGGAAAACGGGTATCCACCACCATGAACTTCAGAGCCTCCTGGTACCTAAAGATTTTTCTGCTGAGGCCAGAACTGTCTGCCTCCTTACCCTCTTCCTTCCCCGCTCAAGGTGGAGAGAAATCAGACCGGCTTGGGTCAAATGCAAATCAAGGGAGAGGTCGAAGGGCCGGAGCCACTGGATTCAGACCCCAAAGCAGGGGTGGGCTCAGGAGTCTCTCCCGCCCTCCCCCTGGAGCTCCAGGGCCAGAGCCAGGCCTGAGGAAATTGCCAAGGCAGGTCAGAACCATCCGGGTCCTTTTGCAGGTCCAAAGCCAGGCAGCGGGCCAGACCACACACCTGCATCCGCCCCAGACTTAGTACCCCGAGCCCCGGGGCCCAAAGCAAGCCCTTCCCCATGTGGGGAAGGGGCCTGGCAAGGCGAGGTGCCCTCGCCTGCCTGCCTGAGCCCCACCGCGGGCCTTCCCACCCGGCCTGCTCAGCAAGGGGCTGCCGGACTGGAAAAGACAAACCACGTGGGGCTCAATCCCTAGCCTCTCCATTCATAGACTCGGTGACCTCGTTACACCTCAGTTTCCGCCTCTGCGAAGTGGGGAAATCCTACCAGGCTAACGGAACTGCTGCAGGGCCCAAATGAGATAACCTCGAGTTTTATAAGTCTTCAAGTGCCAGGCAGATGTCAACTATAATGTTAATACTCATTAATGTCAAACGTGGTCCATCGTCTCCATCAATCCCACTCCCTCTCTGTCCTCTGGTTGGATCCTTGTAGCAGCCTCCTGCCTGGTCGCCCTGCCTCCTTCCCTCCCTCCCTCTTGGTCATTTTTTATACAGTGCCAGGAAGCTCCCAACAGCCATCAAGGGCCACATCCCCCACGTTAGTGGGGTCAAGCCCAAGCCCCCGTGTGGCACATGAGCCCCAGGTACCACAGCACCTGCAATTTCATGCCTCAGGGTCTTCGTACAAGCTGTTCCCTCTGCCAGGGATACCTTTCCCCCACATTTCTTCCACCTGGCAGGACCCCACCTCCTCCAGACAGCCAGCCCTGACTCAGAGCTGCCTGTTCTCCCCTGTGGCTCCCACTGGGACAATGATCCTCTGAGCTGGGATCCGATGATGACCAAAACAGCTAAAGTTACAAAGCCCTTTGTACGTGGCAAACACTATTCTAAATACCTTCTGTGGGCTAACTAAAGAAACAACAACCCTTTAAGATGATACTATTATCATCCAGTTGACAGATGAGGAACTGAGGCCCATGCAGAAGTTCCTGTAACCTGCCCAAGGTCGCAGGGGAGGTAACTGGCCTGGCTGGCACTCAACCCAGTTATCTATCCCTTCCAGGGTGAGTTGGCTCCGATGACTAGTCACATCTCTTCTCCTCAGTGTCTCCAGACTGAAAAGCTCCACTGACAGGAGCGGCCCACAAAGGTGGTGAGCCTACGGGAGCAGCTACAGGAGGGAAGGAGGACACACTGGCCCTGGGTAAAAGGCCCAGGTTCAAGTCTCAGAATGGCATTTACCACAGGGACCTCCGTTTTCTCATCTGTAAAAGGAGAGTGCTGGCCAAGATCTGCATTGTCCACTACAGTAAACACTAGCTAAGTGAGGCCATTTAAATCTAAATTAAGTAAAATGTAAGAAAGGTACAAATTCAATTCCTCAATCACACCAGCTACATTTTGTGGCTAGCAGACACGGAACATTTACATCATCACAGAAAGCTCTACAGACAGCTCCTTGTTAGATTATCAGAGGGTCTGCCAGAGCCCCTCCGGCCAAGCTGGGCACCCAGGACCCTCCACAGCACCCCACCCACTGCTGAGTCCCCAGACTCACAGATGATGCGGGCAGAGGCAGCCGGCTCTTTGGTGGCCTTCTTGGCAACTCTTCTGCTTGGCCTGCGAATGGCACTCTCTGGTTTGGCCGCCAGGGAATATTTTTGGGCCAGAGAGTTCTGGGAATCTGGGGAGGATGGGGCGACCAGGCTGCGCCGCACTGACTGCCGGTCCACGCGGGCGCCCGTGGATGTGGAGAAGTTATCCGGCTGGATGGCAGCCAGCACCCGCTGCTGCCATGGGGAGGCTGGAGAGCCAGGTGAGTCCTGAGGGCGTGGGGAGGTCTGTGCAATCCTGAGCTTGGAGGCAGACCGGCCTGCTTTGACCCCTTGGCCCTTGGGGTCCTGTGGTGTGGCCATCAGGGAGCTCACGGCGACAGACTCCAGTCTCCCAGCCTCTGACTTCTTAGGTGTTGATTCCTCGTCTGATATGACGATGGTCTGAGAGGCCGCAGCAGTGGCTGGGGCCAGGGTTGGGGACGGAGCCCCCGAAGAACTGAGCTGGCTGATGTGCCGCTCAGCACTGCAGCGTTCACCGGCCCCTATCTCCACCACGGGCACCAGCTGGCACTGGGTGACACTATTCTTGGGCCTCCTGGTCAGCACTGTGGGAGACTCCAGGGTGGGCAAAGCAGCCGCCATGGTGGCAGCCGCAGCTGCGGCCGCAGCACGGGTCACCCGCCGTGGGATGCAGCCATTCTCCCCTGCCACGAGGGTCAGCTGCTCCATCTTGTCCTTGCTGCGCAGGCGCCGGGAGCTCAGTTGGCTGCTCCGAGTCTTCCTGCGGGACAACCTGCCAAAGGCAGCAGAGCAGAAGATGAGTGGACCTAGCAGGGCAGGGGAGCACCCCAAAACTCGAGCGGGGTACCAGTCCCCCCAGGAACTGCCAGCTCAGGCAGAGTATAAGGCGGAGGGCGTGGAGGCAGAAGGCCGCAGTTCTAATTCAGGCTCTGCCACCCTTGCCTTGAGGCCCTGGGCTGCTCCTCTCTGAGCCTTATTCTTCCAAGGTGTAAACTGGGGATAATGCCAGTCCTCACCAAACTGCTGGGATGAATTCGTAGAAACCTCTTGCTGCCTGAGCTCACACTGCGCCAAGACCCCACACAGGCTTTGCTCACGTTATCACTTAGTCTACAAGGCGGCCCTGGGAGGGAGGGACGGTTCTCACTTGATTTATTTATTTTTTAAAGATTTTATTTTATTTATTTATTTTTAGAGAGACGGGAAGGGAGGAGAAAGAGAGGGAGAGAAAAATCAACCGGTTGCCTCTCACTCGCACCCTGACAGAGGGACCTGGCCTGCAACCCAGGCTCGTGCCCCGACCCAGAATCAAACCGACAATCCTTCGGTTTGCGGGATGACGCCCAACCCACTGAGCCACACCAGGCAGAGCAGAGACCAATCTCACTTTAAATTTGAGGAAGCTGAGGCTCAGAGACATGGAAAATTAATGAAAGGACATACAGCTGCTAAAGGACAGAGCTGGAATATGTGCCCAGGGCCTCCTGACCCCAAGACCCAGCCTCCTTTGCTGGTAGTCTGCAGCCTAGTCACTTCTATGGGTGTCTTAACAAGCAGAACACAGGCGGCTGAGCAACAGACCCACCCCGGTCCACACCTCGGTGGCTCCCATCCAAGCAGAAGACTGGATTCTTTCTTTTCCCGCCTCTGGCATCCCTTCCCATCCTCAAGGTCCAGATCAAACACCCCTCCCCCAACACAAACACGCTCCAGACTCCATGGTCTTGGGTCGCACTTTGTTTCCCTGTGATATTTTGCCCCTCAGCATAGCGCCCAGGGCACCCACCACCACTCCTGCAGGGCTCTGCTCCCGATAACGCTGAGAAATCAAACTCCCCAGTAGGCACCAAGCCTCCAGACCGTGCCTGCCCAGCTGACCCTCCCCTGGCTACTGGCAGCCCCTGGGCCCTCCTACCTTTTCCGGATGGGGTCTCTGTTTTCATCCTGAACATAAGAAATCCGTTTCTTCTTCCGTCGGTTCTTCTGAGAGGGTGTTTTAGGCATCAGCTCAGGCTCTTTGCTGAATTCTCTGTTTGATACAAGAAGTGTGATATTTGTGGCTGCCTGGGAACCACTGGCCCCGTCCTCCACCCAGTCCAGCCCCTGCCCATTTCCTGGCAGTGACAGGCCAAGCTGGGGTGACCAGCGTCAGGGGAGCTCTCCAAGGCCATGTGCAAGTCCCCTGCGAGGCATTTGGGGCCTCCTCCCAGGGCCCGGGCAGGACAGCAAGGCTGCTGGGCAAGCATGTGTGGCCCCATCGTCTGAGGCCCAGCCCAACAACTCTTCCCTCCTCTTCCCATTACGCTAGGTCGGGCCCCCAGCACACGGGGCACTCGGGTCAGACCCCTGGCAGCCTGTCTGTCTTGCCTGCCCAGTGAGGAAGTGGGTCGCTCTGTCGCCAAGGCGGTAGCAGCCAGGCAGCCCCAGCACCCCCCGCCAGCGTGCCCCCGGCCCCACCTGGTGAACATGCGCTTGGCCTCCTCCTCGATCTCCTCGAGCCACACCAGGTCCTTATTGTCCACGTTGCAGACAAACTCCAGGAGCTTCTGGTCACAAAGCTCCAGCAGGTGAACGTGCCCTTGGGCTGTCGTCCCCATGGTGGCTCTCTCTGGTGAAAAACAAAGATAAGAGGCACAGGGTCTCAGGGCTGGGGACAGGGACCTTCTCTAGGGGAAGAGCCTGCCAGGCCACAGCCCCACCCCCAATCACCGCAAGATACCTAGTGTCTGAATCGGGGCCCCTCCCTGCTCACAGCCATTCCCCAGGGATACAGGATTCCAAATGCCAATCCACTAGCCTCATTTTTGCAAAAAGGGCCATCCTACTCACACTCTTCAAACTCCTTGCCTCTACCCGACCCATAGCACCCTGTATCCACACTTCTGCGCCAATTCTGGTATCAACAGTTCTCCTTACAAATGGCCTTGGGGGGCGGGGCTTAACATGACAAGGCACGCCCAACTGCCTTCATAGATCAGGGAGAAACTGGGCCCACCACAGGTCCCCTGTCCACCTGCCCAAAAGCAGCCCCACTCTTACTCTTCTGTGGGCGGTCCTCTTCCTCCCTGTCCGTGAGCAAGGGCTTAAACACAGCCACCCCAAGCTACACGTGAGCTGACCCCAGGCCTCAGGCCAAAGAACATCGAATCCAACTGCCTCTCCAAGAGGCCAGTCAACAGAAGAGGTTCTGCGTTCCAAAGGAGTCAGTAAGAAAGCAGGGGACAGGGACGTCTCCTCTCCAAGAGGTCCCACAACCCTCTCTCTTTCCCTTGAGCTGAACTTGTCCTAGAAATGGGTGAAGAAGCATCAAGGGAATGGATAAACAATGTCTTATTTTTAGGAAAATTTGTGTAAAATATTGGACAGAGGGAAATACAAAACCAGTTTTCTAATAATTTCTTGAAAACTAGAAGCTCAGGTATCCTCCTTAAGACACAGTTGTGCTATCATCACCAAAGTCGCAGGCAAGGAAGAAGTGTTCCATGCAGTCATAGCAGGGGCCCAGTAAATATTCTGACTGCGCGAATGACAGAAAGAATAAGCGAAGGGGTGAAAGTCCAAAGTAACAGGACACACATCTCACGTCATGGCAGTGACCCACCACCCCGATCCATACCTTTGAAACCAAGAACCACGCAAAGCTCAGCCTCTCACCTAGAAGGAGGGGCTAGGCTGTCATCCCTTAACACCTGACAGAGCTTAACGTCAGATCAGGCTGCAGCCTCATGGGATCCGATTTCCAGGGCACACAGCCTTTGTTCCTCAAACAAGTTCTGCTCTCTGTCTGGAACCTTCTGTCTCCTATTTTGTACAGCTCTCTCCTCATTACTTGGATCTCAGCACCTCAGGGAGGACCTAACCACCAGCCATGGTCCCACCCATGAATTTCAGTTCTCTGCAAGGCACTTGGGTGACTGCGTATCTGTTTGCTTACTGCCTGTCTCTGCCCACTAAACATTGGTGGGCAAGCCCTTGTCTGTCTTGTTTATCACTGAAAGCCCAGAGTCCAGCACAGCGCCTGGCATGAAAGAAATACTTGTTGAATGAATTAATCCCCCATCAACTCTACACCTTAAAATAAACATCCTATAGGTTTTCTTCCCACCCACCCCATCCCCCACAGGGACACCAAATAAGTTCATTCTACACAGGTTAGGGCACGCCACGTTCATCCAAGGCTTCTGCTCCTAAATGCCAAGAGCGGCACTGATCAGGGCAGGGCCAAATGGGCAGGATCGCAGAAGCTTTGCAGAAACAGCTCTGCAGCCAGCCAAGCCACCGCCATGGCCTCTCTGCCATCATCCCTCTGGATCTCTCCAGCCCCTCTGCTCCAAAGCTCAGCCCTAGCAAAGTGCAAAATCCAGGTTCCAGGCCAGGAAGGAGCAAAATTGTTTAAGGAAGCCAAACCCAAAACCAGAACAAAAGTTCACAGAAAGGCAATAACTTGCTTTTCTTTCTTAAGTGCATGTGCAAAGTAGGTGACAGATCCTTTCACGAAGTACAAAAAAGTGGGCTTCTTCCGTGGGGAAGTTCGTTTTTAGCAGACCTCAGCTTTCAAAAGGGTCGCCGTAAGTTAGAACAAAGGTGACCCTAAGACAGGAGCAATCAGTTACCAAGAACGAGACTCCTGGGAAGGGCAGCAAAAATGTCTTCAGCCCACGTCAAAACCTATGCACAAACCCAGAGTACCCTGCATCCCACCAAATGAGAAGGGAGTTCATCTTTCCCAGTACTTTCCTCACACCATATACCAGACTAGAGGCCCCACTGCCCTCTGTTGCAATGCGTTCTTTTGAGGGTGCAGGAAGTCGGGGACGTCCCTCTCTACCACACTTCAGTGAAGAACTGTCATAATAGCTGCTCCATTTACGGGAGTCCTACTCCATGCCCAGGTCAGGCATCATCTCGTTTAATTCTCACCTCCACCTCAAGGATACCCATGTGTGGATGAGGAAGCTGAGGCTAAGAGAAGGTAAGTCCCCCTGGGGCCTGGATTTAAAGTGTGCTCTTAAGCAAGCTGTGCCGCCTACTCGATTCCAGCCTCTGAAAGGCAGGCGTCAGGTCTGGGCTCTGGGCACCCCCAGAGAAGGCCACGGTGGCTGGACCGGACTGAACCGCTGACAGCGAACGTGCCTCGGGTATGACAAGAGGCGGCACTGCCATCCGGAAATGACTAGTTTAAAACGTTGCTCAGCTGGAGGTGGAGGTGTTGAGCGAAGGCTAACTGTACAGAAATGCCATCTGGCATAATTCCATCACACAACCGGGTCGGCAAGGCGCTTGCCCTGCGTCCAAGTCAACAAATGGCCTCGCAGGCACACAACCAGTGTGGCAGGCACCGGGAGGGTACGAGGTTATTTACTCGGACCAGGTGACCTAGGTGGAAGGTGAGGGGTTATCTCAGGCCCCAGGACCAAGGAAGATCCCCTCTCCACGTGAAAGTGGTGACCCGTCCATTCCCAGGCCAAAAGGGGGCAGAGGGTCACGCCCCCAGTGCGGAGCTGGCGAAGGGGTAACAAATCGCTAACCACCCCAACACTCCCGCCGGCCGCCCACGCGCACTCACTCGGTTGCACCGCGTCTACCAAGCGCTGCTCCGATCCAAGTCTGGCGGCCTCCCTAGAAGAGCCACCCCGCCCGCCCAGACGCTTAGCTCCCGAACTCCGGGGTTCACAGCTACTGGAAGTAATGGGGTCGTGTAGCGCGGGCGAAACCTACGATTTTCAAAACTGAAGGCTCGACCAATCCCCGGCAAATTTGTCTGGGCGGCTGCAAAACTCTAAGCCAATCAGATAAAAGAAAGCACCAGTCAGGCTACCTATTGGCTACTTGGATTGGCAATCTGCGGGACTAATACGTGGGGAAGGGAAGCGTTGAAACTTTAACTTGCTCTGGTTCCGGGAGCGCCTATCCGCTGCCTAAAGAGGAAGTCGCCCCTCGGCGGGGGATGCGCGCGCAGGGCCCCGCACGCTGGAACTACAAGCCCCAGCGAGCACTGCGAAGGCCCCGCAAGCCGTGGGAGGTGTGTCTGGAGTCACAGTGGGGCGGAAGTCTTGGACCTCGGAGGCCACGCTTGGCCAGGGAGTCTTCTACCTTGCCGTTTCATCTGCGTAGCCTTGCGTGCAGGATGACATACTTTCGACCTCTGTCACTTTTGAAGAGTCCAAAAAAAAAAAAGCTTTCTAAGACGAGCCAGAGTTTATATTTATGTAGAGTCCTCTGTCATCTCGTGGGCAGCAGCAGCATAAATCCCACCTGTAATGGCCTCGTGTGTTTCTTGGAAGTGATTCTCAGCCGGGGCGATTTTATGCCCACGCCTACTCCCACCCCATATTTGGCAATATATGGATATCTCTTGTTGGGGAGAGGGAGTTGCTACTGGCATTTAGTGGGTACAGGCCAGGCACGCTACTCAACAAGCTCCAGTGCATAGGACAGCCCCCCCACAGCAAAGAATTGCTTGGCTCAAAATGCCAGTATCACTGCTGCTGAGAAACTGCTTCAGACGGTCATTTTACCCTGTGAGCCTGTATTGCTATAATGTGTAAAAGCAAAATCTGGAAGTTATTTACACACCCATGCTCATTGCAACATTATTTATAATAGCCAAGAAGTGAAAGCAACCTGACTTTCCTCAGTAGATGAGTGGGAAAAGAAAAAGTCCTTGGCACATTTTTTTTTATCAGGTTATTTGGGTTTTGTTGATGCTGTCGTCATTGAGCTGTAGGATTTCTTTATACAGGGTTCCTATGAAAATAATGCAATAATTAATAAAATTATAATAATACAAGAATAAACTGTTTTGAATACTCACGACTATAAACGACTTTTGGCCCACCTTGTATATATTTTGGATATGAACCCCTTATTAGATATATGGTTTGCAACTATTTTCTCCCATTCTGTAGGCTGCCTTTTTCACTCTGTTGATTCTTTCCTTTGCTGTGCGGAAGTTTTAAAGTTAGGCATAGTCCTATTTGTTTATTTTTATTTTGTTACCTGTACTTTTAGTGTCATAGCCAAGAAATCATTACCAAGATCTGCATCAAGTTGCTTTCTCTTGTCTAATTGCCCTGGATAGGACTTCCATTACTATGTTGAAAAGAAGTGGCTAGAGTGGGCATCCTTGCCTAGTGCTGAATCTTGGAAGGAAAGCTTTCCATTTTTCCCTATTGATTATGATGTCAGCTGTGGGATTTTCACATGGGACCTTTTGTTTTCGTCAGTACTTTGAATATATCATACCATTCTCCCCTGACCTGCAAGGTTCTGCTGAGAAATCCCCCGATAGCTTTATGGGTGTTCCCTTGTATGTAACGAGTTACTTTTCTCTTGCTGCTTTCAAAACTTTTTTCATTTTTTTGTCCTTCGCTTTTGAAAATGGGATTACTATGTATCTTGGTATAGTCTTCTTCATGAATCTAGGTATCCATTCCCATACCAAGATTCGAGAAGATTTAACCGTTATTTCTTTAAATGAGCTTTCTGCCCCTTCTCTCCCTCACTTTTTTTGAGATTCCCATAATGTCTATATTGATTCCCCCATTGATGTCCCATAAATAACATAGGGTCTCTTTCCTCTTTTTCTTTCTTTTTTCTTTTTTCTCCTCTGACTGGATAATTTCAAGGAACTTGTCTTCCAGTTAGCAGATTCTTTCTTTTGTTCAATGGAGTCTGCTGTTGAAGACCTTTATCGCTGGTTTCATTTCATTCATTATATTCTTCAGCTCCAGGACTTCTGTTTGGTTCATTTTTATGGTTTCTACCTCTTTGCCTCATTTCCCATTTTGTTCATGTGTTGTTTTCCTGATTTCACTGAGCCATCTGTGTCCTCTGGTAGCCCACTGAACTCCTCTTAAACAGTTATTTTGAATTCTTTATCAGGCAATTCATAGATCTCCATTTCTTTAGGATTAGTTACTGGAAATATATTGTTCTTTGAGTACTGTCATATTTCCTTAATTTTTTATGTTCCTTATAGCCTTGTATCTCAGCACATTTAAAGGAGAAGTCACCTCTTCCAAACTCTTTAGACTGGCTTTGGTGACAAAAGACTGCCTACAGTTGGTTGGGAGGGCACCAACTGCATGAGGTATGGCAACTCCAGGTCTAGGGGGAGTGCAGCAGCAACTGCAGCTCTGATGAGTGTGGTGGCATGGACTGTAGAAAGCTCTATCAGCTGCGGTCAGTATCAAGAAAGACTATGCGGATCTTCAGCATCAAAGGCTGAGGGTGTCTGCATGGGTGCAGAGAGCTGTTTAGGTCCTTAGTGGCAATGACTGCTAAGGTCCTCTTGCTCTTCCTTTTTTTCCATAAAGTGAAGTCACAGCAGAGGGAATCCCTCTTGGTGTCAGGGTGCAGGGGCAGATGTACATGGTAGTGCTGGGTGGGGGGGTTGTGGCAGCTCTGGCCCCAGGGTAGGTGCAGTGGTGGCTCAGCTTCGGCTGAGTATGCATAGTGGCATGAACACCGGGCACATCTATTGGTTGGGGTCAGCACTGACAAAGACCGCAGGTATACTCAGTGGTGTAAGCCCAAGCAAAATGGCAATGTTAGAATGGCACCCACCTCTACCTGGGCTTTGTTTAACTGGTTTTGTTTTGCTGATCTAGAAAAAGGTAATTTCGTATGATTCAACTTAATATCTGGGATGATTTGATAAACCAGACTGCCAAAGTCCTGAAAGAAAATTAAATGTGTAGAAATTTAAATGCAACCTAAAACATTTAAAGAAGTTTAACTGAGGGCAGTTCTCATTCAGAGACATCTCAGTTTGGGCCCTATGCTCACAAAATCACAGTAAGTCTTTACCGCCGCTCCTCCACTGAACTGCTGTGCAGCAAAGCAAGTCGAGATACTCCGCTTCTGTTCCTGACAAAGATTCATGGAATCGAACATAGCTAATTTAAGGCTATAGAAGTGGATGTTCACCGTGGACACTACTGGTTACATAATGCATGACAGATTCAAATTTTCAGGAAAATGCCTGCTGATAAACAATACAATGAAAATTATAGGTTTTTACTGCTTTACGTTTTCAAATTTACAAATTTACTTTGTAAATTTGCCCAGTTTACCCATTTTCTGCTCTCTATCTGTTTTTACCTCAATCAGTTGTAACACATCTTAGCAGATTCTACTCCGGGTTGTGCTGAATTCATGTTTCTTCAACGTCTTTGAAAACATTCTTGCGCGTGGTTGTTTCATGCAGACTTTTTATGGAGGCTAATTCCTTGGTCACATCAACCTCGGTATAGACCCCGCAACTGCACAGCCAGCAGTGTTAGTAACCTCCGTCCATTCCTCAAGGGCCAAGAAAAACCACTAAAGATCATTTGACTTGTTTTTCCATCAACTACTGCATTAGTCTCCTAGGGCTGCTGTAACAAATCATAACACGCTTGGTGGCTTAAAACAACAGAAATGAATCAGAAGGTGTCAGCAGGGCCACCCTGCCACTGGCGCCTCTAAGGGAAAAGTCTGTTCTCATTCAGCTTCCGGTGGTTGCTGATTTCCTTGGCTTGTGGTCATATTACTCCAGTCTCTGCCTCCATCTTCTTCTCATCTTCTCTTGTTTCTGTATGTCTCTCCTCTGCGTTTCTCTTATAAGGACACATGTCATTGGAGTTAGGACTCACTCCGGTAAGCCAGGATGATCTCGCCTCAAGATCCTTAACTTAATTATATCTGCGAAGACCCTTTTTCTAAATAAGGTCCCATTCACAGATTCCAGGAGTTTGATGTAGATGGAGTTGACATTTTGGCCTGGCATAACCGCTGATAATGCTCCCAGTGCCCTGAACTCTTTGAGCAACTGTTCTCACTGAAAGGCTAATACATTTAAACAAGTTTATTTTCTCTGGACACATTACTTTGACTGTTGCAGTTAAACACGATGTAATTAACTCACCCACATTAGTTTTCCTTGCCTGCTTAACAAATGAGGCCCTAGGAAACTCGCTTTGGTTGCAGACAAATTTTCATTGTTTTATTTTTGTAAAGAAAGTCTGCTGTGATGAGATAGAATGTTTTAAATTTCTTATTTTTTCTAATCATTCTTGATCATTGGGCATACTCGCTCCGATCATCCGCTTAGTCTGAAATAATGCTGATGTATACCGCATTCTTTGAGCACAGCTATTGTCATTACATAATAAACACAATGCTTTGCCATCTAATGAGATAACATAATAACTCACACTTTGCTGTGCCTTAAAAAACACAACATTCTAGCAGTGGCTGGTGTGGCTCAGTGGACTGAGTGCTGGCCTGAGAACTGAAACAGGTTGCTGGTTCGCTCCCCAGTCAGGGCACATGCCTGGGTTGCAGACCAGGTCCCCAGTTGGGGGCATGAGAGAGGCAAACCGATGGATGTATCTCTCACACATTGATGTTTCCTTCCCTCTCTTTCTCCCTCCCTTACTGTCACTGTAAAAATAAATTTAAACAAAATTTTTTTTAGGCACAACATTCTAAATCAGCTTTTCTTATTTTGGCTGATGGGTATAAATTGGCTTTTTTTTTTTTTAATGCGGCACAGTTATACGTGTGGCACTTGAAATGATGTTCAGTTATAATGCATCCCTGTGGCTTGTAGTGTGTCAAGTGGCAGTGCAAAGTAATACTGAAGTCAGCGATGACAGTGTGGCTGGCAGTCTGTACACCTTAAGAATTTTATGGTGCCCTCGAGGGTGGTCTTTGCACATCAAAAAGGTGATTCGGGATTGACGGTTTTCTTAAAATAGTCAATTTATTAAAGTTAGATCTTAAAACCTTGATTCTTCCCGAAGTTTTTAAAATTTCGTTTTACATGTTATTTACAATGGGAGGGCTAACTTTGCACTAGTTCCTTCAACACAGCTGGTAGCAGAAGTCCTCCATTCTGCTTCATTTGGAAGGGGAGTGGTGGGGGCTATGTGTTAAAATCTCAAAGACTCACTCTTTTTTGTTGTTGCCCTATGATAATAATGGCTGAGAGGCTCATTGATACCAAGGAAACATGTGCAGAAGGAAGGCGATTAAAAGAGTGCCTGTTTATTAACTTGCAGTAAAGAATAAAACTCACCAAACTAAAATCCTTTTGTGAGCAGGTCTGTGTGGCCTCCTTCATAAGCAGGGCACTGAGTAAATTCCTAATAGACCCTCTTTCACTGAGGATTCAGAATGAGGGATCACTGTGTCGAGTAGCCAGAATTAGCCTGGATGTAATCAAAGGTGTTCCCGATGCACCACAGGTTCTCCTGCAAATGGATTCAGCATGGGGAGACGGATGAATGGCATCGAGCTACGATGCATCCAGCTCTTAACAAGGTGAGTTTTGCCACTGGGATCAGAAATGCATGAGGTGTGCTGTGCTCCCTGTATGCACCTCCACCTAAGAGAGAACCTTCCTTTGGGACAGGAAAAACTTGACGTTTGATGGCTCAGACTCATTCTTCCCTGTACAGCCCTCGGATAAGAGGCATTTGCTACTCTGACTCTCCTCTTGCTTTGCTTGGTGACCTTGCACGTCTCTGCTCTACTCCCTTAAAAGCAAATTTAGAGTTGAATTCACGGATGACAATCCCGTTTTTCTCATTTCAAGGTTTGTAAGGAGCTCCTCTCTGCAGCTCCAAGTATTGGAAGTGGTGGAGCATGTTCATTGCCCGCTGCATGCTAAGCCCCTGTCTCTGTTACAGAACCCTGACAGGCTGCACGCGGGCCGGCTGACCTTCATTGCGCCCTGTGGTACAGCAGTCTTTTCTGCCTCGGGCTGGAGAAGACATTGAATAAGGAATTCTTATGCAGAGTGAGGACTTGGACTGCATTCCTTCCATCTCAGAGCTCTGAGGTTCTAAGCTCACGTGGTCCTTTTCACATTCTGAAAGTTTGCAGCCCGTGGCAGCCTTGAAGAAACGGTAACTTCCTTTGGTTCTGCAAAATCAAAGTGTGATTGACAACTGGAAGGGGTTTGACAGAGAAAACTCTACAGAATCTCTATTCGTTTGCTAGGGCTGCTGGAATGAAATACCACAAACAGTGGCCTAAATGACAGAAGTATTGTCTCACAGTTCTGGAGGACAGGAGTCGGAGAGCAAGGTGTCCACCAGGCTGGTCCTCCCCCTCGCCCAGAGCTATGAGGAGGAATCTGTTCCAGTCCGCTCTCCTGGCTTCTGGTGGTTTGCTGGTGAGCCTGGCACATCCTGTCTCCTCCTTCGCGTTCCCCCCATGGCGTTCTCCCTGTGTGCTTGCCTGAGGTGTCCTCCTGCAGCCAAAGTTCCAGACACAGGGTGGTGTCTTCTTTCCATGCCACAGGTAACAGCAGTTCCCAGCACCCAGGAAGTCTGCAGAAACAGGCAGAGTCCGTGCAGCCTAAGGAAGCTGCAGTCTGATGCAGCGGGGTGGGCCCCGACTGGGGACAAACAGCCCTGGGTCCCGGGGAATGAATTTGAGCATCAGTATCCCCATCTGCAATGCAAAGAAAGTGAAACAGTTGGCTTCTT
The DNA here is from genome assembly GCA_004026545.1 of Mormoops blainvillei. Taxonomy (NCBI): domain Eukaryota; kingdom Metazoa; phylum Chordata; class Mammalia; order Chiroptera; family Mormoopidae; genus Mormoops; species Mormoops blainvillei. Next base: position 15,214 of record PVJD01010474.1, on the reverse strand, counting down.
ACAGTCCTGCCAGCTCTAAACAGGAGTTCTTGCGCCCCTGGGAAATCTTGTTATAATCTCTGCGTTTGGAGATGAGCCCTATGCTGTGTCCACTAGGAGGCAGCAACTGTCCGCGTTTGGATCCACCGCCCTAAGAAAAGATTCCTCACCTTACTAGATGTCAGTTTTAAGAAATGGGGTAGGGGTGAGATGAGGAATCTCTTCCCAGCTCTCCCCCAAAGACCAAGCAAGCTACTCTAGCCTAATAACTTCTAAGTCATGTCCATTTTGGCAATAAGCAAAAAATGAGTGTTTTGCTGCTTTCTGCATCAGTCTGAATTTCCCCAGACTTGACCCCTTCCCCATGAAAAACCATCACTTTTTCCTACTATATTGAACTTGGAGATCGTTGACTTAAGTCACAGAATCTCAGACCTAGAAGGGCTCATTGCAGCTGAGGAAACAGACCAGGATGGTGAGTGCCGAACTCAAGTGAGTGGCTGTGCCAGGACCAGAAGCCGCCAAAGTCATTTTCTTGGCTCTGTAATGAGAGGTGGTCTCTGAAGTTCCTTTAGGCCTAGCAGGCTGATGTCCTGGCCTCAGTTATCAATATATCTGGCCAGTGATCTCTGCTCCCCCATGGTAGTACTAATTAAGCATTAAATGTTTCTTGGTAGCTTGGCTTTCTTTTTTCTTAATAGACTTTTTTTTTTTTTTGGAGCACTTTTAGGTACACAGCAAAATTAAATGGAAGGTACAGAGATTTCCTGCCCACATGCATCCATAGCCTTCCCTGTTATCAACATTGATCACCAGAATGGGACATTTGTTACAACTGATGAGCCTATATTGAAACCTCATTATCGCCCAGAGTCCATAGCTTACATTAGGGTTCCTTCCTATGTAATTCCTATTCCTTCCTATTACATTCCTAATGTAATGTACATGCTATGAATTGAGGTGAGTTTATGATGATATGTATCTACCACAATCACATCACGCAGTGTGCCAGTTTCACTGCCCTGCGAATCCTCTGTGCTCTGCCTACTCATCCCTCCCACCCCCCAACGCCTGGCAACCACTGATCCTTTTATTGTCTCCAAAGTTTTGCCTTTTCCAGAATGTCATATCGTTGGATTCATACAGTCTGTAGCCTTCTCAGATGGGCTTCTTTCACCGAGTAAATGCAGTTAAGTTCCCTTCATGTCTTTTCATGGCTTGATAGTTCCTTTCTTTTTAGTGTGGAATACTATTCCCCAGTCCAGATGGACCACAGTTTATTTATCCATTCACCTACGGGAGGACATCTTGGCTGCCTCCACATGGGCTGACCTTTTGAATGTTCAGAGGCAAATTATTCAAAGCCTTCCTCATCAGAAAGAGATTTAACTGAATCTCTTTGTGGGGGAGGAAGAACCTTTTCTCTGCCTTCAAGGCTCTTCTGGCTGGTCTACTAGCCAAATAGATAAGAGGCAGATTCGCCCGAGAAAATGACCGAATTCAATTACCTATGCAAACATATATATATAGATGGAAACACCACATGCCTGAGAGAGTCAGAATCTCCAAACACGAGAGATTCAAAGACAAAAAGGGAAAATGAGGGGTATATAACCCCGTGGGCTACAGATGGGAAAGGCCACCCTGGGGCTTCAGAGGGGAGGAAGGTCACTGAAGGACGATAAGAAGAGCAGATTTCAGTAATTAGAGGTTTGCCCAGCCCTAGAGACTGTTACTAAAAAGTTATGTCTGGTGATAGCTCTTATTATGGGCAAGGCCCCCTAATTTAAATTCTTTAAGGGAGAGATAGTTTCTCATGATCCTGCAGAGTCTTGGTTGCCTTCTGTTCAAGGTACTTTACATGCCAACGTGGTACATCTTGGGGTGACTCATTCTGAACCCCTACATCATTAAATCCATTATCTCACACTAAATCTCTGACTAAATCCACTACCATGGTGGTTCTCTGGACTTTGGGATTTCACAAGGCAGGAGAAGGAACAAAAATGTTTGGGCATCTGCATTGGGTTAATTTTACTGAGTGGCTTTTTGTTTTTAGCTTTTTGGTTTTTTGTTTTTGCTCATTTTTATTTTAAACCCATCACTTTTTATGATGCTACTATTATAAAAGAAAAGACGTTTCAATTCAAAAAATAGAGAATACACAATCTCAGAATACATCACAGTGAGATAAATAAATTTCTTTATAAGACACCCTTGCATTGTTCTTATTTTTCTCACTTTGCACAAATCAGTAAAATCCTGTAGCCCACTGAATCCAGTCTTCAAATCGGTCCCGGAACCACTGTTTGAAGACACTAGCCAAAGTCACAAAAATTCCTTCACAAGTGAGCTCTTCTGCCTGTGACGGCTCCCTTCCAGAGATGACAGATGGAAGCTGAAGATTTCCAAGCTGGGAGAGAAAACAGTGAGAGAAGGAAAGTAACGTCTTCTAAATCCGAACTTCCAGAAAACTTCCAAGGAGAAAATTTGTAACTTCTGTTCCCGTGTGGCAGAATACTCTTGAGGCCCCAAATGCACTAAAAGTAGAAGGGGGCAGGGAGGGTGTAGAGAAAGAGTTACCCTCTGGGAAAGCAAACCCACTAAACCAGTAAGATGGAAGTTAAGTCTGAGGTGGGCGGTTGGAGGCCCCACACAGCACTCACATTGAGCAAATGCTGAAGGGGGAGGGTCATCGTCCCGAAGAGAAATTGAGAAATCTGCTTTTATTTACTCAGTGGCTTTCTGGCCAGTTGCCTACTCCCTGTCTACAGCTTACCAGGACATCAGACAATTAGCAGCGTGATCCACTCGGATAACGCTGCAACTTCTTTTTAAACAATATCCCGGTTTTAACAAACCATGTTTGTCGCAGCAATTCATGCACTTCACTTTATCTGTGTCTTACATTATATTGTCTGAGAAAAGATATAATTTAAAAAAAAAAAAACAACCTAAAAACCCCACCTTAGCCCGCTGTGGGATTTACTGGATGTATACAATTTAGGGTAGAAGCTCTATGATTTTTTTTGGTTGTAAGACTGTGCCCGTGTTCTGTGTGATTGATAGTGCTGCATTTTGCTGTCTCTTATAATACTCTCTCTTCTGCTAGTTTGGTAAAAATCAATCTAGGACTCTTCCTGGATAGGAGGGGCATTCAGGGCACACCCGCTGGACCCCTGCACTGCGTACTTCCAACCTCCAGGAAAACAGGAAACCACAGCTGCTTGAAATGCAGAGAGGCTCTTGCCACAGCCTCTCTCCTGAACGTGAGATTATGCCCGAAGATCTTGTTGCCTCAGGAAACCTGAAAGAAAACATCCCAGGTGGGCTGAAAAGGTGGAAGGCATTGAAACAAGAAGAAAAGTTGTTTAGGATTATAAACTCTGCGCTATTAATGCTCTGGTAGCTTTAGTATAGTTTTCCCCAAAGGTGAGTCTAACCTTGTTCACGAGAGGGTAGGTTGTGAGGCAATTAGAGGTGTTCTAGAATCCCTCAGGAGTCTGTCGTGAACAGTTCAACTGTCCCTGCAACTTAGACTCTCGTCCCCTTAAGTAAGAGATGAGATGCTTGACCACCAGATTTTTACGTAATTCAAACAATTTTAAACATAAAATAGAAAGCAGAAGAAAATGCTAAAATAACACATCCTCTTTATAGAAACTTGGGGGTGAACAGAGGTAGAAATCGATCACCAGGGTCTCAGCACCTGATTACCCTGCCATTTCTTTGTGGTGCTTACCCTTCCTGTGTCATTTTCCAGCAACAGCTGTCCTCATGGTGTCCGAACAACCTGGTATTCCCTGGTCACTCTTGTGCCTGTGTATGTCACCACTCCATGAATCTGACTCCCACTGGCTACGGTCTTCCCTCCCGTGGGTAGCCCATGGCAGTTCAACATTCTTTTGAGTTTGAGGATGGGAAGCTTTTCGTTTTAGCTGCCGTTACCCACTGGAAAGCTACGAAAGTGCACGTTTGCCATGACAGTGCCTAAGTAGCCATTGTGACGCTTCAAAATCTTTATTAATTGAACAGCTACAAATAGTAGCTTGTGTTCGATATATGTTTCTTTGATTCCCAGCGAGGTTGAACACTCCTCCATATTCTTTTGTTTGTCCCTTGTATCTTGGTGGCATCCTGGTTAAGTCTTTTAGGCAGAACCAGTTGGAATAATGTTTCCTGTCGATGACCGTGTAGAGGTTAGCAGTAAACGTTCAAAAGGGAGCGTCCGACAGAGAATGCGAGTGAGAGGGGGCAATACTTAAGTGTAATGATCAAAAGCACCATTTGAAATAGAATTATAAATAGAGGTAAGGTCATTTAAAAATGAAAGACTGGAACTCTTTCTCCTGTTCGTTCCCAGTGCTGCTTTAACTTGGTTCAGCGCTGATATTTGATGTTCGACTTGTCTGCCTATGAACTGAGCTGGTCCGTTTTTGGCCTGCTGCCTCCTGTGGTCAGTGAAGACAAGGAAGCAGTTCCATATGAGGTTATCCACTGAGGGTCCCTTAAAATACAGGTTCACGCAATCGAAGATTCTGAAGTATAACCTGAGAACCTTTTCTACTACTGTTAAAATGTCCCACCTCTAGTTGAAGGGCTGACCCAAATGAATCACTTCTTTAAAATTACCACTTAAAAATCTCTAATGATAATTTAAAACGGAGTTGCATAAGCCTTGCCTCATTTGCATGAGTCTCGGTACCTCCAATGAGCAGGAACCCTGCCTTATACTCCTGAAACTCTTAGAACATCTTACCTACTTCTTGGCACATAGGTAGGAATACATACGTCTTTATAAACTTGACAAATTCCCGGTTATCAGTTGACCTTTGAGGACTAGCTCATTGGCCCTCAATGAGGACTGACCCCTTTCATTTGATGTTTCCATATGTTTTGAAAGCCCAGGGGATGGTTGACCCAGACTTTTAGAAGTCAGTTGAATGGTGAATCTTCCTCTTTAAGGCAAGATTGAGCTCAGAGGCCGGATAGGAGCCAGACCGGGTGGACAGACCCATAAACGTTGCCAGTGTCCTTGTCCAGTGGTGCTAGAGAGGGAAGCACATTCGACAGAAGTGACGTCTGCAAATGGAGAGGTGGGGGCGGGGGAGGCCACACCGTGTGAGTTTTAGGCAAGTCCCGTCATCCTCCAAAGCTCTGAACAGGGGTTTCCTTATCACTTAATTGACATAACAAGGCCCCGTGTTTTCAGAGATGTGAAGCAGGAACTCTCTTGCTGGCAGGACCTTAGGTAGGATCACTTTACAAAACACTAGCAATTACAGCAGATGATGTAATACACACCCCAGCCATTCCACTCTCGGTTGAGATTTCCTCAACCTTGGTTGTTTGTTAGAGTTACCTGGGGAACTCTGTTCTTTTTCATCGAGATGCCTCAGCTCCACCTCCAGAGGTTAAGAGTTCATCAGTCCCTGAAGAAGGCCCAGAATTTATTCTTTTTTTTTCCCCCAAAGCTCCCAAGGCATTTGTCCTTGTCTTTACCTTCTGGGAGGCTCTCTCAATTTTATCTTCCAACGTTTCTTTTGAGTTTCTAGTTCTACCATCATATTTTAGTATAACATTTTTAACTTTACACAACGTGAGTTCCCCTTAGGTGGTCTTTGTCGCTGTTGTTGTTTTAAGTCATTAGAGAGTTCTCTAAAGCCCGCAGTTAAAGGCCAAGGTCTCTTTGCAAACCGGGCCACTTCCACCCCTCAGCTCTGCACCCCGCCCTCGCCCTCTGCGGGACTCTGCACGTCCTCTAGGGTTTCAGATGGAGACAGCAGCGCACTCTGACCCACAGCACTGCGGGGGACCTTTCTGTAACTGATTTCTCCTTGTGGACCAGAGGGAGCAAAGCTTCCGGTTCATGTCACAAGGATTGTAATCCTTGCTCCACTCAGAACCCTCCTGTACCTGTGAACAGAGGAGACAGGAAGTATAGAGTATCAGGGCCTCTGTCCTAATCAAGGTCAAGGGAAAATTCTTCATTGGCATTGTGCCCAGGACTTTTCCTAGGCTTTGCTGAAGCAAAATCAAAAGAAAAATGTAACATGCTGTCATGTTCCCCATGCCAGGAAGCCCACTGGAAAGAATCGGAGCTAATGGGAGCCCCCATGAGGTGGGCTTGCTGTCCACCAGCACTGACCGCCCTCAGCACTGACTGCTCTCTGCTTCCCACGGCTTCTGAAGGCTAGTCCAATGGCACGATGCACAAGACATAAAGAGAAAAACGTTCCAGAAGTGGATAGTGGTGACGGTCGCATGATACTGTGGGTGCACTTAATGTGACCAAATTGTACACTTCATGTTTTGAATGGTAAGTTTTATGTGAATTTCATTACAATTTCTTTTTCTAAAATGAAGAAACTCAGTTGCTTGCTTCTAAAACCTAAGATAGTCTATCCTCCCCTTTACTTACCCCATACGATCAACCTATCAGGAAATCTTGTCCTCTCTTCCTGTGGAAGACTTCTGGAACTGTCCTCTCCATTTCCGTAGCCACGCCCTGGTCCAAGCCACCATCGTCCCCTTAGATGACCACAGCAGTAGCCTCTTCAATCCTGACTCATCTCCTTGACAGACCCTTCCCCCGTCTGCAGCCCATTTCCATCTCAGAAGACAGATCAGAAGTTAGCTCATGTCCAATTGGAACCTAATTGATTGTTTGGAACCTAATGGCTTCTTCTGGCTCTTGGGATAAAAGCCAAGCTTCCTACCCGGACCCCAGGCCCCGCATAATCCACCTCAATCTGCTTCTTCAGCCTCATCTCCTGCCGCTTTCGTCCTTGCCGTCCATGATCCAGCCACTCTGACCATCTTTCTGCTCCTTGAACACACAGAGCTTATTGCCACCTCAGGGCCTTTTTGCTCTCACTGTTCCCTCTGCTGGGTCCCTGCCCGCTGGCTCCTCCCTGCCTTTCAGACCTCAGCCTCATTTCGCCTCTGTGGCATGGCCTTTTCCTTATAGGTCTAAAGTGGACACACAATCACTCCATCACGTGTCCCTCTTGCATTTTCCCTATAGCGCTTCCCATTCCTTAGTATCTTCTTGTTCATTTGCCGAATAAAGTACAGTCTATCTCCTCCCCCTGAAACCAGAAGAGTCAGCGTTCGTGCTGCCTGTCACTACCAGAACCAATAAGTAGAGGCGAGGATTGAATGACTCTTCATGGGCACTTTATTCAGGTTTCAGTGATCTGAGAAGACCACTGGGTTATGTACCCTAAAAGCCATCTTAACATCTCATCTCAAGCTGACCTTTTCACAAGAAGAAGAAAAGGGTAGGTAAGGAGTTTGGAAAAAAGGTTAATCAGATAAGAGTTGCAGTCCAGCAGTGATTTTTCTTAGTATTTCTTTATCTACTGATCAACAATTTTTTAAATGATTTTATTTATTTTCAGAGGGGAAGGGAGGGAGAAGGAGAGAAAAAGCAACATCAGTGTACAAAGAGACATACATCGGTTACCTCTTGCATGACCCCAACTAGGGACCTGGCCTGCAGCCCAGGCATGCGCCCTGACCAGGAATTGAACCAGCAACCTTTCAGTTCATGGGATGACACTCAACCCACTGAGCCACACCAGTCAGGGCTCAGCGATTCTTTATGTGCCTCACTGGACATTCCTTCCTTGTAACACAATGGCTCATACCCTTTGGGGCACAAAGGTTGAATTGCTTGTTGACCTCCTGGAGTCACACAAACCATGTATTCCAGTTCCTGGAAAAACAGCTTTCCACATGCACCAGTCGCTTCAGCCTATCGAGTATAACTAAAGCTAAAACCTTTAACTCTTTAGTTACCCTATCACCCCTAGAATGGAAACTCCACGAAAAGCAGAGATTGCACTGCTGTATTCCCAGTACCTAGAATGATGCCTGGGACAAAGCAGGTGTGCAAGGAGAATGACTGAGTGAATGAATGAAAAATTAAAGTGCATTTCCCAAACCTTAGGGATCTTCCTGGCAGTGGGTTGAAAGCTGCGCTCCCCCCACCCCGAAAAGATATGTCTGTACCCCAGAACCTGGGATTGTGACCTTATTTGGAAAAACAGTCTTTACAGATATAATTAAGTTAAGAATCTTGAGATGAGATCATCCTGAATTACTCAGGTGGGCCCTAAATCCAATGGCAAGTGTCCTTATGAGACACAGAAAGGGACAAGACACAGACACATGTGAAGGCAGAGGCAGAACAGGCGTGCGCTCCCACCAAGCAAGGAATGTCTGGAACCGCCAAAACCTGGAAGAAGCAAGGAAGGGTCCTCCCACCTGCCGCCCGAGGAGCCAGGCCCTGCCGACACCTCGGTTTCAAAGCGGTGGCCTCCAGAACTGTGAGACAGTACATTTCTGTGGTTGGAAGCCGCTCCGTCTGCGGTAATTTGCTACAGCAGCCCTAGGACAATAATACACTCCTCACATTCTTTTGAACTTTATTGTCATGCATTAGCCGTGTGTTTACTTTGATGTTAAATTAACCGTATAAACCAGGATGTGCTTATCTCCCGTGTGTTTGTCATACTCCACCACCTGAGAGCTAGGGGAAGGAATGTATTGCTCTGCTTCTCGGGACTCCACAGCAGTTTGCAGGGCGTTAAGGTCAGGCACTCAGCAAGGAGGCATTTGTGGGGGTTCAGAATAAGCCACCCCAAGAAACGCTCTGTGTGTGGTATGCAGATTACTTTGAGCTAAAGGCAATTGTAGCTTTAGGCTCAAGAGAAACCTCTACCCCTCTAACTACCTCAAAGACCATGAATTAGGGACTTTGCCCATAATAAGAGATTATCAGATAATTTCTTTTGACCTATTTACAGGGTCAAAAGACAAACTTCCTTCTGTTCTCATCATTCTGCGATGACCCTTTGAAGTCCCCAAGGTGCATCACGTCATCCCTAGCTGAGGATGTCTTACATGTCTCAATTCCCTTTCCTACCTCTGAACCTCTTATGCACGTGGAGTCTCTGGTTCTCATGTAGGCAGAGTTCCCATTCATATGTGTGTATTGAAGTCAGTTGTTTTCTCTTGCCAATTTGTCTCATGTCCATTTGATTATTAGACCAGCCAGAAGAACCTTGAGAGCAGAGGAAAGTTTGTTCCTCCCGCACACATTGACTGAACAGTGGGGAATAGTGATACACTCACTGCTCTGATAGAGATTACAAAGCAACGACATGGGTATTGGACGGATCCGGGGGACTTTGCTGTCTGTTAAAGCCCTGAGCTGATACAGGCTGGCCCTGTCCACACACATCTACAGTCCCTCAAACCCAGTCTTGAGCTCCTATTACCTCAGTCCCCTCTGAGCTGGACAACTGTGTAAAGGGTTTGAAAGCCTTGTTCTCTGACCGGTACTTCTAGGATTGTCGAAATGACTGCGCGCTGGGAGGGCAACTGCTAAGATGGCGGAAGATAATGGGCTTCGCTCTCATTTCCTCATTTGCTCCGTCTGTTGGTTCCCACCCAAATCTGGTGGCATTCACCCGGGTCGTCCCAGGCAAAGGAGGAGGGGACGGTGAAAGACAAAAATCAAGGGGGAGAAACAGCCCATGAGAAAGCAGGGGAAACAGAAGGCTCAAGGGAAAAGCAACACCCTCGGGGTTGGTTAGCCAGTAAAAACTGGTTCTGGACAAAGAAGATGACACTCTGTCCTTTTCGGGCACGGAAGGAAGAGAGAATCCCTAAGTACCTAGGCGGGAGCCAGCGGCTGTGTTAGGGGATAGCAGACACTTATTTGCCTTTTTCTAAGACCACACCTCTGTTTTCCTTTCCTTTTTTGACTGTGAATTTTTCCACTTTTTCTTTCCTGCCCAGGCTTCTCTGGGGACATTGGTGCTCCTTTGCAACAAGGTTCTTCTCACCTGTTGAAGAGGAGACTCTATAAACGCCCCCATGAGATACATGGGACTCCAGCCCCGCAGAAGGCAACAGGATACCATTGACCTTCCTGCACTGGGCCAGTGGAGGGCACATGTGGCCAGGACAGAGACAGTGGGAGGTCTCTCTATTGCCATTTTTCTCTGCTGCCTTTTAAGGATTTTTTTTTTTCCATTTTCTTTCCAACTGTAGAAAGGAGAAAAAAAATTATGTGAAGCAAGAAGTGAGGATAAAGAAAGGAAAAGAGCCCTGGTTGGTGTGGTTCAGTGGATTCAGCACCGGCCTGCACACCAAAGGGTCACTGGTTGGAGTCCCAGTCAGGGCACATGCCTGGGTTGCAAGCCAGGTCCCCAGTAGGGGGCGCTCGAGGGGCAACCACACATTGATGTTTCCCTCTCTCCCTCCCGTTCCCTCTCTAAAAATAAATGAATGAAATAAAATAAAATAAATAAATAATTAAAAAATAAAGAAAGGAAGGAAAAGAGAGGAGGAAAATAGGATGGTGGCACACCTGGGGTAAAAACATGAGACTTACGGGAGGGTCAGGAACAAAGTTGATACGAGCAATTTAGAGAGAAGTTCTCTCCACCCCATGTAAGAAAGATCAATCACTAAGCAAATTAGGGGTGTGAATGCCTTCTATACAGTTAAGACTAAGGGTAGATTTTCTCAACTGCAGGCATTAAAGACTGAAAGTGGCCACTAAGAGCAATGGACTTGAACTTGAAAGGAGAGTCATAACTCAGAAGTCATAATCTGAGAAGTGAGGGAGAGGGTATATGTATGATTGGGTAACACACACAAACACACACACACACACACACTCCTGCCAGTACACACACACCTTGGCTTAGAATGAATCTGCCTGGGCCTTGGTTTATCTTAGGAAGGTCCTGAGTGGGTCATGATGGGGTCAGAGACAGGATGGGTGAGCGACACCGGAAGGAGTGGCCTTTATGTGGCGGAACTGGACTGGCCTCAGGTAAATTCTTAAAATCATTTTGCTGTCAAATAAAACACAAGCACACACAGAACAAGAAAATAAATTTTAAAATAAAATACAGCACAGGTACAGAAAATCATGCAAAACAAATATAAGGCTTTAATAAATTACTATAAGGTGAACACCTTTGTAGCCACTACCCAGCTCCAACAGTAGAACTCTCCCACAAAGTCTCTTCTGGGTTCGCCACCCCCCCAATTGAAGCCCCTCTCTCCCCCAAAGATAGTGACCCCCATGACTTCTACAGGAATCACAAACTTGAGCTTTCCATAGTTGTATCATCCAGGCGTGCACGGTAGACACTCCGGTTTATTTAGTCTTGTTCATTTTTAACTGGGTGTGCCTGTCGGGCCTCCTTCCTGTCCGGAATTCCCCGGAGCGTTCCCTTCCCCATGGCTTCTCCACGGCAGACCTGCAGAGTTTTCCGCAGGTTGGGTCTGCTGGTCACACTCTGCTGGAGCTGGGAAAGCCCCTGAATGACCATTCAGGGGGACAGTGGGAAAGTGTAATGGAAGAGACTCCTGTGCAGAAATCTGAGTGCTGTCCCAGCTCTGACAGTAACTGGGAAAGGATCTGGTCCCTGCACTATGGTGCAGTGGTCACAGGGCCACGGGCCATGGAGTCCATCGAGGCAGCGGTCCATTCCTGTTTCCGGGATTTACAATTCTTTGGCTCTGTTTCCTCATCTATACAATGGACAAAGGGTTCATATCACAGGGTCGTTGAAAGGACTCCACGAGGAAAGCCCTTTCTGCGGCTCCTGATTAGAATAAGCGTTTCCTGCTGCTATTATTATTTGCTCTTACTACTGTTACTTAAGAATCACTTTGGGCAGATCAGCTCGCCTCTGCGAACTTCAGGTTGGTCTGCCAAAGAATCAGTCCTTTTCTCTGGCGTGGTTAAAAATGGCTGCCTTTAAAAATACGCCTTAATAAGTTGACATACGTGTCTACTTTTCTTCCTACAAAGCACCTCCTCTTCTCTGTTGGCTTCGGTATGTGATCAGGTTTAAGACAAGTGACTCAGCTGAGGTGAGGGCAGCAAATTGCTGGAGCCAGACATGTGTCAGCCTTCCCCCGGAGGAGGAGTCGGGGAAGGTGCTCATTTCATACCTCTCCAAGAACCAGCTGCAATAACTTTAAAACGTGCCCTTCCTTCCCCTTGGATCTGTTTTGAGATTCAAAGGAGACGATACCATCTTCGGATCTCTCTGAAAGTGAAAGCACTGGCCAAGGGCTGGGGCTGCTTTTGCGTATTTCGTCCTCACAGACCTGTCCTCCTGCCTGTCTGGTAGCCGTGCCAGGTGCCCCCAGGTATGATCCCCCAGCACTGGGGTCAAAAGCGTGCCTGGTGGAGTGCTTCCCCCTGTCTCGTATCTTGTAACTCCTTCGATTAAAAGCAATTGAAACTATTGCTCAGCGCAAGGAAACCCCACCGCCAGCTACACTCAGCGCCGAGGGGAGCATGTCTGTCAAGCTAAGGGCAGCTACTAGGAGCAGATGAAGACTCAGAGTTCGGCAGGGTAACACTAGGAGGCAAAGAAGTCATCCTGGCTGAGGGACCACCTTGAAAAATCTGATTTATCTTTTGTTAAATTTCACTCTCTGCCTTAGAAACATTCAGACTCGCACACGGGGAGAGAGGATAGCATAATGACCCCCATATGCCCCATGCCCAGGCATCCGTTATCGACCTTCTACCCTGGGGGCTGTAGAAGATGAGGCTGACAGGACTCGGTGACTGATTAGAGAGCAGTGGAGCGGGGATGGTGACGAGGGGAGGCGAGCAAAAGGGAAGGAAGAATCCAGAAGGACTCTGGGCCTCTGGCCTGGGTGGAGTAGAGGAGGTCGGAAGTCAGGCCAGCCTGGAGGAGGACGGAGAGCTGGGCGAGCAGGGGCTCGCTGGAGTGCCGGGCTGTGCTAGTACCACGCTGACATCTACTAAATGAATAAACGAAGCACACAGAGCTGTGGGGGCCGCCAAGGGTCCTCTGAGCCCCCCCCAAGGCCTGGCCCAGACTGAGGGAGCTGGCGGAGCATCTGGTTTGTTTCCCTCTAGGCCTAATGTACTCATTTTGCTCCCTGAGGGTTTCTGAAAATGAAAAATAACCACCTAGACTTTTTCCCAGAAAAGAGAGAGTTTTAGCATATAAACAGAGGGAAGCAAGAGAGTGTTCTAGAAAGAAATCAGCTGATGCAACAAGGCTTAGGTCCACCTTGCAGGCAGCTGCCCAGGCTCTACTCTGGGGTCTCTCTTTTTTTTTTTTTTTGTAATAACTTTTTTTAAATTTCAATTTTATGTTAAAAGACACTAAGGGAGGGAGAAAGAGAGGGAGGGAAACATCGATGTGACGGAGAGGCATCGATTGGTTGCCTTCTGCAAGAGCCCTGACAGGGGCAGAGCACAGAGCCTGCCACCCAGGCATGTGCCCTGATCGGGAATCGAACTGGCGACCTTTGCGGGACGATGCCCAACCCACTGAGCCACTGGGGGTCTCTTCTGGGAGCATAGCATCCAGCTGTGCCTCCCCGCTGCCCACACTCTTCCTCTGCTGGGAATGCACTGCGCGTGCGCCTGGCAGGTTAGGCTGACGTGCAGATGGGGGCAGGGAGCAGGCCTGTCTCATTTTATGTCGGGGTGACACTAACTGCTCTCCTTGGGTATGCAGAAGTTCCTGCTTCTCCTCCTCTGCTTGTAACCAGCGATGTTATCACCCTGGTTGGCTGATCTTGATGATTCTGAAGTGACTTCCTTATCTCAGTTTTCGAAATTATGGGCAATACCAAGGGTGCCCTTCGAGTCTCTGGTTTTATAACCTTTGGAGCGTAAATAACTCTGAAATACAGACCTGAGTTACCTAAGGCGCATTCATCACCTAAAAAGCCCCCTGTCATTCTGGCCAGCCCTGCAGTGTTGCGTTCTTTCCTTTGTCTTCTGGCCCAAAAGCAAAATAAATAAATAACTTGATTAAACTTCTGCCAGCCTTCCTACCCAGCTCAGTCTTTCTAGCTTCCCTTTTTCTTTCTCCAGTATCTTAATAGCCAACTAAATAGATGGTTTGACCTTTTTGTATGAGTTTTTCTATCTCTGGGTGTGGCAACTTATCTAGAGAACAGGGAGGAGCAGAGCCAAGAACTCACGTGGAGCAGGAGCGGCGCCTCGGGTCCTGTCTTTGGGCAGAGGCGGCTATGACAGCCGCTAATGTTGCAGGAGGAGAGATAAGAGAGGATTATTCTTTGTTAAGCAACAGTTAGGTATGTTCTGGGCTTCCATTCTAGGGAGGGCCCAGCCCTGGGGGCCTCTAGCTTCACTCTGGCACAGCCTGGGTGCCAATCACTCCGAAAGCCACTCCACCCACTCTACCCCATCTGGTCTGGCTCAGCCACTTGATTAACTGTCTCCTTAGTGACCCACCTGTGGGCTCATTGGCATGGCCCTCGGTTGCCTAGTCACCACGGCAAGGATGGAATCTGCCCTGCCGCTCTCCCTTCGCAGGTGCCGGGTCATGCGTTCAGCTCCTCCTCCTTCCCCTCGGTGCCCACTCGATGGCCTGGGATGGAACTGCCGCAAAGATGGAACCCACAGATGAGAGCCGCCTGAGGAAACAGGCATAGGGTATGTATCACATTGATTGTGAAATCACATGAAGTGGGGCCACTTAGTTGTCTGTTGGGGGAGCTTGGGGGCTGGCATCAGCCAGGGAAGGACTGGCAGTGGCCAGGACGTCGGAACCGTGCTCACCGGGTTAGGGGAGAGGATTGTAGGAACGGGGTACAGGATATGCAAGGGCATGAGCGTGGAAGGCTCAAGGACTTGCTCAGGTTCCGTGCGGCTGAAGCCTGGCGGAGGCCAAAGCCTGGCTTAGGCCGCTTGGCCCCAGCTCCCGCCACTCCCATGAGACTCCTGCAGCGGCCTTCGCCACCTTCTGGCCTCCCCATTTCCTCTCTTGTTCCCTAAAAATCCACTCTCAGCAACCAGAGCATCCTTTTAAAACAGAGCTCAGGCCTGTCACCACCCTGCTTCACACCCCCCGCCCTCGCCCCCGCCCCGCCGCTGGTATTCAATTACAGTTAGAATGAAATCCAAACTCTCCTTGGACTCAAGGTCCAATGTGACTCCCCACTCTGGGCTGACCGGTGCCACTTCCCTGGCTCGTCCTGATGGGCACCGAGCCTGACAATAGCACCGCTCACCACACTTTCTGGAATGAGAGAGGGGGAAAGGTTGGAGTGGCAGAGGGCTCACGTCCCATGGGGACCACAGGAGGGTCACTCTCTCTGTGAAGCCAGAGCCCACAGACTCATTTGTTTGAGAAGATGAAATTTCCACTTTCTATGCGCTGCGTTTAAGATTGGGCAT